>BMAO01023510.1:0-45973 GCA_019973975.1 Trichonephila clavata
ACTTTTACAAACATACAATCCCTACAGTGCATCCCATTCGGGCGAAGATCAGGGGAAACCTTTCCAGGAAAAAAACCCTGATCATGCACTTTACTTAAGTGCTAATAAATATAAAATTTTACATTAATATCTTCTCACGACATCAAAGTTTTCATCGCATCACTATGTTCAGGGACTGCTGCCCTGAAAGGAAACCTTGTCAATTTTTTCTAAAACATGACATTAAATGCACAGAACTTTTACATAACTTCCTTATTGACATAAAATATGGCATACATTATATTATATATATATAGTTTCATAACAAAATAACCTTCATCTGGTTTCATTTTCAAAAAATTCCCAATCAATCGCGCTGCGCTGTTAATGTTTTTTGTTAGTATTCCTAATTACGCCGCGCCCAGAAACCAGACACTACTTATACATCTTAATAATTACACACAAAAATATATACATTTTTTACATAGAATATATTACAACAAACAATACAAGTAATCTCACATATAAAGCCTCGTCTTTAATGTGTAGCAAAACAATTGCAATTCAACAAATGTTTTTCCACAATTTGGAAAAAAAATTAAATACAAAAGCTTTTTCAACCGATATGAAAATACACAAATCACAGTAACATTTGTAGGTTAATTTTACAAAAAAAATAGACTAGCCCACATGGAAAATACTCCGAACTGTCTGTCAGAGGAAAAATAAACAGATTAGAATTATACAACCTGGCTAGTCTTTAGATCCAATCTGCATAGGCTTTGTCTCCAACCATGGCCTCTGTGCTGGATGACCTTGTCCTAGGGTTGTCCTCTCTGCGCTCCCACCTTCTGGGTGTCCTCTTCCATCGAGTCCATTGAAGTTGATATGCTCCTGCTGAGGCGCTGTTTTCCTTTGTGAGAACTGTAACTTGGCTGTTGTCCACTCAACGTCGGCTCCGAAGATTGTATGGACAGCTCCTTTCCTGATGAGGTCTGTTGTACTTGAATCTGTGGGATGGTCCTGGAACTGCTCTTTCAGAACTATTGTCTTCCACCTTTCTATACCGCTTTCTGGAGGGACGAGACGGCATTGACGAGGTCAATTTTCTCTTGTCTCGGGATACCTGGGCCTCTGGTCTCTTCTTCTTTTGTATATTATCTCTCCAAGAGTCTGGTCTTCCTCTTTTCTCTCTTTCAGTCCAATAGGGTCTTTTTTTCCGGAAATTATACACGTCACCCCCCGAAGAAACAGCAGATTCCGTCCGTCCACGTTTTTTTCTCACCTCCACTCCATCGCGTCTATTCGCAATTATATCTCTACTACCATTTAAATTTCCTGATTTCGATCCTCTACGACAACCCCCATCACTCTCCGATTGCACCAATCTCGACTGCCCATCATCCGACCTGACTGAATCCACTGCACCATGATCACTACTATTGTCACTTTCCGACTCGGCCACACTGTCTTCTCTTTGATGGTAAATTCTCACCTGGTCCACATTAACCGTTATTCTTTTACCAAATTTTAATATTACTAAATTATTATTATTTTTTACACTCAGAACTTTATATGGGCCCTCAAACTTTGGCATAAATTTACCTACTATTTTCTTACTTGTCGAACTTAACGGGTGAGTTTGAACTAATACTAGATCATCAACTTTCACATTATTTTCACGCCTCTTTTTATTATAATATTTCGCCCACTTCTCTTGCTGGCGCTTTGTATGAATTCTAGCCTCCTCAAACAACCTTTCTATGTTCCCACAAACTAAATCTGATCCATCAGTTACCATAACTAAATTCTGAAAAGGGATGATTAAATTTCGACCTAAAAATAATTCCGCCGGTGTTTTACCCGTTGTCTCATGTACTGCTGTCCTACTAGCATATCCGAACTCTTGCAGAAATTGATCCCAGTTAGTGTGATTATCCGCGACAAAACTCGAAATCAATTTAAAAGAGTGCGATTAACTCTTTCTGTTTGATTAGCTTGGGGACGATATACCACAGTTTTAACGTGTTTTATGTTCAACCTGCGACATACTTGCTAAAAACTTCGGATATCATTTGGGATCCGTTGTCGGTAACTAACTTAACAGGAGCTCCATAACGCGAAATATAATTCTCAAAAAATGCATTGGCGATTGCTTTAGCCGAAGCTTTCCTTAAGGGAACTATTTCAACCCATTTAGAAAAATTATCTGTAATTACTAAAATAAATTTATAGCGTTCTGGACTAGTTGCAGGGTATGGGCCTAACAAATCTAAAGATACGATTTCATTCGAAAAATTCGTTACTATCGGAATTAATTGACCAGCTGATAATCCGTTTTTATAACTGACTTTTTGGCATTGGTCGCAGGTTGCTACATATTTATAAATGTATTTCCTCATGTACGGGAAATAACACGCGTCTTTTAATTTTAAGTAGGTTTTCTTTTTGCCTAAATGGCCTGCCATCGGCGAGTCATGGAATTCTCGCATAACATCTTTACGTAATGTTTTAGGTATAAATACCCTTAATTCACCTAGTGTGGTTGTATATTTTGCATAATATAGCAATCCGTCCATCAATTTAAAGTCTCGGGACCAATTTCTACAGATTGATTCATTAATGGAACTATCGTCCGGATTTTCAAAAAACTTCACGATGTGACCTAGCTCCGGATCATTTCTCTGTTCCTCTCTCAACTGTTCTCTAGACGATAATACTAACGATCAAATCACCGCAAAAGACACCCTTGGTTCTTCATTACTTTCTAACGGGTTTCTAGACAACATATCAGCCACTAAATTTTGCGTACCTGGGCGATGTTCCCATTCTACATTAAAATTTGCCAACTTAAGCGTCCACCTTATCATTCTAGACGACAAATTCTTTCCATTCGTTAATTTGGTAAGTGCAGCATGGTCTGTTATCACTTTAACCGGCAAGGATCCGAAATACGTGCGATATTTATTTAATGCCCATATGACAGCTAAACATTCACGTTCCGTCACACTATAGTTCCTTTCTGCGCGGTTTAAAGTTCTCGAGGCAAACGCCATATGCCTATTATTCTGTGTCAATACTGCTCCTACCCCCACTGAGCTCGCATCCGTATAGAGTTCAAAAGCTTGGGAAAAATCTGGTAATTGTAACACTGGAGCTTCTGTCAGTGCTTTCTTAATACGATCAAAGGCTTCCTGCGCTGATTCCGACCAACGGAACTTAGAGTTTTTTCGTTTTAAATTATATAAGGGCTCACACATGTCTGCGTAGTTTTTAATAAACTTTTGATACCAACCTGTCATTTCTAAAAATTTTGCTACGTGTTTTGCAGTTTTCGGAGGTTACATTTCAATAATTGCTTTTACCTTCTCCTCATCTGTTTTAACTCCTTCTTTATTAATAACTAAACCCAAATAACGTAATTGTTCCCTCGCGAAATGACATTTCTCACGATTCAACGTTAAACCAGCCTCCTGCAACAATCTGAATACTTCTCGTAAGTGTTCTACATGGCGTTCAAAAGATGGAGACGAAATAATCACGTCATCCATATAACAGTGGGCAAAACGCCCGAGGACTAGCTTGAGAATCATTTCTATTGCCCTTTGAAAATTTGGAGCTGCCCCCGAAAGGCCAAATGGCATGCGAGTAAATGCAAAAGTACCATTTCTTGTAACGAACGCCGTCTTATGAACATCTTTGGGGTCTACTGCCATCTGAAAGTATCCGCTGCGTAAATCAAGCGATGACATAATTTTGGTGTGTGGAATATTAGTGATCAAATCATCAATTATTGGTAGCGGATATCGCGGATATCTCGTGATCGCATTTAATTTCCTATAATTTATTGCAAACCTATAAGCTTCTGGGTCATCTAACGGCAACCCATTTTTCTTCCGACATAAAACAACTGGAGATGCGTAGGGCGATGTTGTTGGAACTATTGTTCCATCGTTCAACATCTTCTGAACATGGTAGTCGATGATACCCTGTTTGACCCTGTCATAGCGATAAGGTCTCGAAAAAACAGGAGGACTATCACCCGTGTCAATTTCATGACAAAACACATGTGTCAGACAAGGCTTATATTATGACTGAAGACGATCTTTTTCTTATAACTATTTTATTTACCTTATGTACAGGAGCAATATCAAAAACGAAACATGGATGAAATTCTATAAAAACAAAAACCTCCCTGTTGCCAGTACCGCTAGCTGAATAACAAGTTACATAATTAGAAAAGACAACAGGAAGTGTGAAATATAAAATGAGTGGCAACATTCTCCCACCTTTTGTATTGCAGACAAACACTTTAGAGCAATACAAAACATAAACAAATTATTACACACTTACCTTACAAACTCAAAACCTTATATATGACATTACAAAGTAAAATTATTAACAGTTCACAAATTCAGTCTTTTAACAGGAATTAATGGACGGCCCCATCGAGATTTCTTTCCTTCCTTGAGAACATCAGTTGCAGTAGGGCCTGGGTTCTGAGCAGCTATATCAGTTCCATGGTGGTCCTCGATGAGATGGTCACTAGCGCTGAGCTCCAAAGGATAAATTCGTTGAAGCGGTCGTATGATCTCACCACTGGCTAGTCGTAATTTAGCCACACGCTCCACGCCGTCCTTGCCTGGAAACAATTCGATCACTTGCGCCAAAGGCCAATTCATTCGGTTTGGGGTCTTTGATTCAACTATGACGATTTCACCCGGAGAAATTATCTTTCTTCTTGAAGCTACTTTGGGACTTCTTACTAACTCTCCAAGGTATTCTTTGTAGAAACGTTTGCGTAAATTTGATCGTAAAGTGTGAAGATAACGCACTCGTTTCAACATATGCTGAGAATCAATCAGATCCAAATCAAATGTTTCTCTTTCTTTAATATCTTGGATGAAATGAGCAGGCGTGAGAGGTTTCAGCTCCTTCGGATCGTCTGACAAATATGTCAATGGTCGCCCATTTATTGTAGCCTCACAATCGGAGAGTAAAGTCAACATCTCTTCATATGTTACGCATGCTTTGCCCAAACACTTTCGGAGGAGTTCTTTGATGCTGCGAACCATCCTTTCCCAAAATCCTCCGTACCATGGGGCGGAAGGAGGGCTAAACAACCATTTTATTTTCATTAAAGAACATTCGGCTTGAATGAAATCCCAGTCCAAAGATTTCAAAGCATTAGCTGCCCCTACGAAGTTTGTACCATTATCAGTGTATAGCGTAGAACCTCTTCCTCTTCTTGCCCAGAATCTCCTCAAAGCTTGCATAAACGATTCAGTGGAGAGAGATGAAACTAGTTCTAGATGAACTGCTCGATATACTGCGCATGTGAATAGCACTATCCACGCTTTGCTACCACCACGTAAGGAAAGAGGACCGGCCAGATCTGCGCCGGTTATTTGAAAGGCTGCAACTCTGTGTATTCTGTCGGGAGGTAAAGGAGCTGGATCTGGGTTAACTTTGCCAGCTGTCAACCTTTTGCATTTTATACATTGTCGTAAAATTGCTCTTACAACTCTCCGACCTTTGGGAATCCAGAATTTTTCTCTTAATTGTGCTAAGGTCGTTAACACTCCAGCGTGCATTAAGGATCTATGAGTATGCAAAACCAGTCTTTCTAGAAGAGGATGGTCTGGTAAAACTGTAGGATGCGTAAAGTCCTCTGGGTCTTGACTGAGAATCAGTCTCGTTTGAACTTTCAGGATGCCCTTTTCCTCGTAAAACTGTATCGTATCCTTATACTTCTCACGTATTTCAGAGGGCCATTCTGATTGCATGATTTTTATTAGAGTCTCCTCTGCCTTTTGAATCTCTTCACATGAAAGTGAATTAACTAATTTAGGAGAGTTTCTCTTAATATTGTTGCAGAATCTGAGAACATAAGCAGTCATTCGGAGAATCTTCCTATAGCTAGAAAAGTACAGGAATCTATCTCCAAATCTAACTTCGTTTTCTGTGGCTACATTTGTCACAACTGTCTTACGCCGCTCTAGAAATGCTTCATCCGGAGTCTCCGATACCTCAGAACATGGCCAAGATTCTTCATCGTTATACAGCCAGCCGGGACCCTCCCACCATTTGCTTTGCAGGAGGTCTGACCAATCACAGCATCGGGTAGCTAGATCAGCAGGGTTGACTTCTCCAGGTACATGTCTCCAGTCATCTATATTGGTCAAATCCCTGATTTCCTTCACTCGATTTCCAACGAATGTGTTCCATGGCTCCTTTTTCTTAATCCAGCTTAAAACCACCATTGAATCGCACCAAAAATAGGTTTTAGAAGTAGTTCGTAGGATAGAATCCACAGTTTCTGCTAATCGAGCGCCTAGAGTTGCTCCCAACAATTCAAGTCTTGGGATTGTGGATTTTTTCATTGGAGCAAGTCGAGCTTTAGCTGCCATGAGTTTGACAGTCACCTGTCCTTTGAATTCACATCGTAGAAAGGCACATGCAGCGTAAGCGTAGGCAGAAGCATCCGTGAAGATGTGCACCGTGAAATCATCGTAATTTTCAGCAAACAATCGTCGAGATATTGCACATTTAGACATGAAATGCATGGTTCTCTCCCAAAGTCTATATTTATGTTCAAGTTCTACAGGCAACACCTCATCCCAGCCTATTTTTCCTCTCCAAGCTTCTTGCATAAGCAATTTTGGTAACAATAAAGCTGGAGCCGTAAAGCCAATCGGATCGTATACACTGTTGATCACAGATAGCAGTACCCTTTTTGTAACTGGCTTTCCTTGGGTGCAATCTATATTTGACGGTAACTTGCAAGAGAGTTCGTCGCTGATTACATCCCAACTCAGGCCAAGTACCATTTGTTTATCTTGATCTTCCTTAGAGTCATTAGAAGCCCAACAGCGCAATTCAAATGCGCCTTCTTTCATTATTTCTATGGATTGCGATTTCAGTTGTTCCAGTTCTGTAACGTCATTAACACTCGTAACTAAATTGTCCACGTAAAATCCTTCTTTTAAATGACCAATTGTCTTCCTGAGGCTCCCTGTTTGGAATTTTTCTTGTTCTAGATGGTAACTTATAGTGGCATTCAGCAGAAAAGGGCTGGAGGAAACGCCGAAGACTACTCGACAATGACGATAAATTCTTATTTTCGAGCATTCAGTGTTCTCCCACCATAAAAATCTTAAGACATCTCTATCTTCAGTTCTCAAACGTATCTGTAGAAATGCCTGTTTCACATCTGCAATTACACCTATGGCACCAGAACGGAATCTTAATAGTAAAGGCAGTATTTTATGTATAAGACTTGGGCCCACACTTAAGCATTCATTCAAAGAGGCATATCCCGGTTTCTTGAACGAAGCGTCGAAAACTGGGCGAACCTTCGTGGTATTGCTTGAGGGCTTAATGACAGGTCTGTGAGGTAGGTAATGGACTTCCTTGGCAGGCTGATCTAATGCGACAGCTTCTATAATACCTTCTGACTCCCACTGTTTAAATACATTATCGTAGGCTTCAAGGTAATTTTCGTTTATCAAACGCTTAGTTGCTGTACGAAGTCTGGATTCTGCTGCGTCGTATTTATCACATAGAGCAGGATGTCCAGCTAGCCATGGTAAAGCCACTTCATATCTTTGATCTTCACAGAGCCTAATTGTTTCCTTAAAATGGGTCAAAGTTTCTTCTTCAAGAAGGCTTTCATTTTCCTTCTCTATGGGATCTGTAATGCCCAAAACTTCCAAGTCCCACATTTTAGGCACGTCCATATTTTGTAAGCTTAATGTGACTAGGTTAACAACTTCCTTTTTCTTTCCCAGTCCTAAAATTGTCCAACCCAGCAAGGTCTCAACTGCAGATACTCCTGAAGATAATACCTCTATTCTGCCAGTCAAAATGCTTCCAAGTATATCAGCTCCCAGAAGAACTCGTATAGGTGGTGAATCTCTTCCAACATCTGTAAGTTTTATTCCTCGGGAAGAAAGCTCAGAAAGCAATTTCCTGTCATGTATTCTAGGCAGGGTTGAGCATATCTTTTGTTGCTCGAGAAGAGACAATGGAGTTGAATATTTGCGATTTAAGCTTTCTACGTTTACCATGTATCTCTTATGCTCAGAAGCAGGGGAAATTCCTCCGCCAAACAGTCCTTGAGAAAATATCTCTCTTCCAGATGGAGAAAGGAATAGTTCTGCAGCTAAATTCTTTTCTATATAGGACCGCTGAGATCCATCATCCAACAATGCTCGAGCACACACTTCCTTGTCTCTATTTCGTAGTCTGATCATAATAGTTTTGAGATATATTTCATGTTCAGAGGGAAGATTTGTTAGCAATGTTTCTGTAGATCTCTGCTCATTATCGGCTGTTCTGTCCTTAGGCGAAAAATTACTTTCCTTTCCCTTGCGTAAATCTGGGCAAAGTAATGGATAATGTCTCCGTTTGCAAATTAAGCATCTCACACTACTATGACACCTTTTTGCTAAATGTCCAACCTTAAGGCAAACGAGACAGCATCTTTTCCTTATAACTTGCGCTTTCCTGTCCTCATAGCTCATATCAAATAACTTTTGACAGTCTTGACTTAAATGAGGGCGGTCACAGAAAATACAATTAAGTTTTGCACCAGTTGTACTTGAAATTAACGTAGCCGCAGTGGGTTCATCTTTATGGACCGATTTCTGACAATCTTTTCGTATAGCACCACCTCCCCTATCTTTACCGAATCCTTCACGAGCTAAACGTATCATTTCTTCTGATTCGACTTCATGGCGTAAAAAGCACATAAGTTTTCCCAGGGATCTCTGACTTGTAGCATCATCAGTACTTTCTGAAATTCTACTCCTTTCCCACGCTCGCAGAACATTTTCTGGCAAACATGACTCCACCAATGGCTCTAGAAAGTCGGCAAATTTTTCTTTTGTGCGGCCTAAGCTTTCCAATGCTCTTAATTTTGTTTCTAGCATATCGTAGAGGGTGGCTAAATCAGGGGCATTCTTTCCAGTCGTAGCATTTTTCAGAACCAGTGAAAGGAGATCGCGGACATATATTTGCACTAAGAGATCTTCTCGGCCAAATCTTAATTTCAACTGTTCGACGGCCTTTGGATAATTTTCAGTTGTTATTGGGAAACTGGAAATTAATCTAGCAGCTCTCGAATCAGGCACCATAGACTGGTATAAATATTGGAATTTGTCTATAGCAGTCAGTTCCTCTGAGTCATGAATTTTTGAAAATATACTCCAAAATGTCAAATATTCCTTAGGATCACCAGAAAACATCTTTAATTCAAATTTAGGTAATTTTAATTTTACCACATCAAGCTCTGGAGGACTTTCCAAAAAAGATCCGAAATCTTTATTTAATAGCGTTTCTATCTTGGATTTAAGCTCAAGAAAATTATCTCTATAATCCTCGGCCGCCTGAAAATCACTTTCGTATTCGGCAGCAGTTTCATTGTTTTCTAGAAGTAACGACGAAATTTTATTCTGAATCTCATCTAAACGTAAGAATTTATCTTGTAACTGAGACTTGACTGCGCGCAACTCATCGCCATCCTTGGCGTCTTCTTTCTTCGCCAAACATTCCTTCAACTTGTTCGCCGTAGTCGTAAATGAAGTTCTTAACGACTTTCGTTTTGTTTTCAAAGCATCCATATTCACATGAAACTTAAAATAGTTTCTTAAAATAATTCGTAATAAATTCTTAATGTCTGTTTATAAAGAAGAACGTAAAGTGAATATATTTTCTGAAACTTAAATCACTTTCGTAAACTTCATATCGTAACTCATAAACAGTAATTTAAATTATTCGTACCTGTACATTTTATAGTTCAGAAATCTTCGAAAGCAGAATTCTGTCCTGTCGCGGACGCCACTTTACTATGACTGAAGACGATCTTTTTCTTATAACTATTTTATTTACCTTATGTACAGGAGCAATATCAAAAACGAAACATGGATGAAATTCTACAAAAACAAAAACCTCCCTGTTGCCAGTACCGCTAGCTGAATAACAAGTTACATAATTAGAAAAGACAACAGGAAGTGTGAAATATAAAATGAGTGGCAACAGCTTAAGTGAAAACAACCCATGAAATTCCTTAAACAAAATCTGTAATTTTTGTTTCTGTTTTGAATTTAACTTAGTGTTTGATAAATCTATCTGAACCGGTTCGTCCGAAATTGCCACTTTTTCCATTTGCGAATCCGGAATGATTAACGATTTAGACAGAAAGTCCAAACTAATCTTTGCATGTGACATAAAATCAATACCTAGGATGCATGGATATTGCATCTCAGCAATCACATGAAATTTCCACAACTTCGAAAATTCTCTTATTTTAATTCTTAACTCAACTGTGCCTAAATTTCTGCATTGTGACCCTTGAGCTGTAACTACTTCAGCTAACGATTTCTTAATAGGACAGAAAAAAAAATATGACCTGTATGTTTTTTCTGAAATAAATGACTTTTCCGCACCTGTATCCCAGAGCGCTTTTAGAAACGTATCATGCAAAAAATCGGCACATACGGAAGTTCAACTGGTGATAATCGTAATGAATTAAGTTTAATTCTAATAGGAGGATTTGACTTAACTAGCGATCGTTTACCTCCCGCAACACGATCGCTTAGAAGTTTAAATTGGCATTTCTTTGCCTTTCGCTGTTACAATCAACACGCCTCCAATTCTGCTTTGCTGAATCATCATTAAGACCCTTCCTAACCACCATCCTACGGTTCTGATACCGGTCTGTTCGCTGATTTGGCTGATTGTAGCGATTTCCTCCCTCGAATCCTTGATTTTGATAATTACGACGAGAAAAATTATTCGCACCCCTGCCTAGTCCTCTTTGATCAGTTTGACTATTTCCGACCCCAGTATCTTTCCAATTTCTATTATTCCTTCTTTCCTCAGGATTCCTACTCATATCCCAATTTCGTCTAGCAAAATTATTACTCGAACCCTGGTTTTCCCTGCAGCTATGACGTTCCTCATACCGGTATACCAACTCTATCAATTGAGCTTTCGTTGTGGGGTTTCGAACTTCTAAATAATCCATTATTTGTGGTTCTAGTCGCATTACTATGTGATCGATCAATTTTATCTCATCATAATTCAAATCCAAAGTTTTATGTATTTTTAATAGCTGAAAAATAAAGTCTGACGGGGCTTGACCTCTCCGTTGTTTCGATGAGAAAAATTGAGCCTCTAACTCTGATTTATTCCGTATTACCGGAAAACTATCTGACAATTTCTTTTTAAGCGTTGCAAATGCAGTCGCTTCTTCATTTACACACTCGAACCCAATCACATCAAACCAGTCTAACGCTCTCCCAATTAAATGACCTTTTAAATACGCACATAATAGATTCGCCGGTATTTCATAGTAGGCTATATTGTCGTCTATATTGGAAATAAACTCAGACACATTTTCTTTACCCGAAAAAAATAATTCCGGCAAAACTCTAAATCCTGCACCTGCTCCTAATTCCGGTATTTCGTTTGGGCGCCAGCGTCGTAGTCTCTCACTACCCCTATGATTATTAACTCCCCTTTGCATATTATCTAAATTTGGGTATGTTGGATTCATGATTAACGACTACTTAATTAATAAATCAATATTATTTATTAATCTTTCTTAATAGAGAAATACACAAATATTAATCAAACTTTAAGAACAACAAATTACAGTGGAGTGCGATAAGAATTCAATTATGAACGACGGAACACTAACTGAAACCACGGAGAATAACGCATACAATCAAACTACGCATTTATATCTAATTTATGAAAATAACTGACCTGACACCTTTTTAAGGCAGGTTTCTCAAATACTGGTTTATTCTTAGGAGCGGCTTCAATCCTTGATATCTTCAGTTCCGTCCCGAACCGAATTAATGAACCTTTTTCAATAGCCTTCCTCAGGCGAATATACTTCCACTAGTTAAACTAATCTCTCAGAATCACCTTCTTAATAAACCTCGTAGTTTTCCTCTATCTCTTCATTTCATTTCTCCCTTTTATATCTTTTTCGAACTCGCTAAACCCGAAACTATCTTGTTTGCATAAGTCACACCTTTGGCTCTCGGCGGGGATTGGTTAAAATAAATACAATCTTTAAGGATTTGAGAGAAGGTTAGTGAAACGCGTAAGCACCCGTCACAAATTGAATGTGAATTATCACAAAAAGATTTAGTTTGTTAAAATCTCTAGAAAATTATATCCATAATTTCATAAATGAATTTCGAAAAATGAAACTAGGAGCAACTGATTTATCAGGACTCTCGTTTGAAGAGGAAGCTAGACAAGCTCAGAGGTAGAAAAAGAGAAAACTTATTTTCAGTGAATGTAATGAAGGGGGGAATGAAATTTTGAAAGAAGGAAAGATTTCAAAAATTTGAACTTCATTTTATGTCTTATGCGATAGAGCAAGAGCAGAACTATCCCAAAGATCTGAGATATATGAAACTGTTATAGAACACTTCATGTATTTTTTGATGAGAGATTATTACATGGAATTATAAGAAATAAGCGTCACAAAAACTAAAGTAAACTTGCAAAGAGGACATTGAATCTTTTAATTATGACGATATGAATTGGATCAGTTTTTATTATTTAAAAAAAAAAAACAGAGATATAATGAAGACCGCCCCCCCCCATCCCCTTAGAAATTAATCGAGTTGCAAGAGATCTCGGATAGACCGACATCTACCGATGTCGAATGCATCAGGTGAAAGATCTTTTTTAATTTTAAACCGTGTTAAAAATTATTTAAGAAGCACTATGAGAGAGAAGACAAAAACAACATGGTTAGATTATATATAGAACAAGACATTTTAGGCAAAATAGAAACAGCAAAAATGATAGATAAATTAGCCAAAGAAAAAAACCAAGAAGTAAAGTTGTATAGCAAAATTGTAAGCTCTTTAGTAAGTTATTAATTTTTTAAAATACAGTTAAGATTTTCCTTTAGCCGCAGAGTTGTATTGTTAATAATTCATTTTATTTTAATCATTTAAGGTCAGTGAATATTTTAACTATTTTAGTTTCTCGACTTTTAAACCCATGGGCCTCAAACCTTTTACTGCCAGGGGTCCCCAACTATCTTAATCCGCCTCTGCTAATCTGCCTATCACGGTTTCTTCTTCCAAAAGAGTTGGTTGTGATTGATAGCCCAAAGATTTCCCAATAGGGTTAGTAGAAGGACGCGTATAGATCTGTCATAGGCCCTTATATCTTGCCAGACCATTTGATCCTGGCAACATACCGTATCTTCTTGAAACAAGTGCTATCCAGTTTATTGCTGGCTGTTCCGCTCCCCATCCAGAGAGACATGTGATTCATGCCCGATGAGCCCCAGCACTTTTTTACCAGGGTTCGTAACTACTTGAATGACACATATCCTGTACGATGGGTCGAACATGGTGGACCTTTGGCTTGGCTTTCTTGCACACCGGACCTTACCCGCTGGGCTTTTTCTTCTGGGAGCACATGAGATCTGTAGTATACGAAACGCCTGTGGACTCAGCTGAAGATCTCGTGGCGAGAATTGTTGTTCCCGGGGACAAAACTAACGACACTAGGAATCTTCGAGAGAGTGCTTCAGTCGTTCCGCCGGTGTCACCTGTGCAACGACACGCGTGGGTCGGCATTTTGAGTCGTTGCTGTGAGTTTTTCCTCAATCAACAAATCTGATTGTGAAACTTTTGGTATCTTTCATTCGCTTTCCCAACACTGTTGTAAGTTCACACAGGTTGGAGTTCTAATATTCCTCTTTTCTGCCTCTCAAAGGGGAAAACAACCAAATATTCCCATGTAATTGTTGGTCGTCAGGATGGGTACTATCACCCCTCTTAATTTTATAAAATAATTTAGAATCGCCCCGTGTATATATATATATATATATAAACAAATATTTCCAACCTCCATGAAAAAAAAAACTATTTATCTCTTAAGTACAATAGTTTTAGTATGTGAAATTAATATGTAAATAATTCCATGCATTTTAAAATTAAGCAAAAAAATTTCTTTTCTAACTCTTTTTTAAAAATTACTCTTTGTAAGATATGGTGGCTATCTTCCAACTGTTTTAACGAGATACGGCTCCACTTATACAAATATATCACATGAAGTTATGAGAAAGATGCCTTCCGTAGCACTGCGGCTAGCTCCTTTAGAGCCTGAGAATAAAGAAGAGGATAACAGTAAAAATAAAGTCACTTTAGATTGTCATTGCCCGAATGGTAAAGTAATTCTTTTCTCGTTTTTACAATATGTCTTTGATAAAGGTCAATAATCTAAATAGCATATTGCCAATGTATCAATGGATATTTTTCATTATGTAAATGTTTCACTGACTCTTTTTTTTTCAAAAAAAATTTAATAATTTTATAAATCAATAAAGTTGTTTGTATATGTTGTTAACCCTGATTATAATCTCTTTTTAACTACAGCCTTTCTGCTTTCAAGTATGTTGCTCATCTGTTATGTAAATCTTCGCGAAAAGAAATTACTGTTACGTTTGTTTGTTTTTTGGAAAGTAGTACTTTAATAATAATACTTTTTATTCCTATTTTAAGTAGAATATTTCTGTTTTCATAAGCACTTAGCACAAATTGAGAGTTTCTCAACAAAGATCGGTGCCTTGCCAGTCACCTTAGTTATCAGGCATGAGTAGTTTATTTCAAAGTTGTTATTATTTTCACGCCATTTTGAACCATATTAAAAAAATTCAAAATTTCTCCGTAACAACACATAGTAGGCATGACTACATAACGATTTTCCAGTCATCTTTTTTTTCCACGTGTGAATATTCGCTGTTCATCTTCTCTGGAATGGACGGTGGGTGAGAAGCCAGGTTCTTCAGGCCACTGAGACTGCTGTTTTCTCAATAGAAAGCTAAGATGACTCCTAATTAGCTCTTGGTAACAGGTCAGCACACACACAACCAAATAATAGGAAATACGGATATTTCTCGCTAATAACAACGCAAATAAGGCAACAGCTCCAACAATTTAAATTATTTTCTTCTAATACTATAGTCAAACTTTAGATTTAGATTTTAATTTTTAATCTTCACGTTTTTTAGTTTGATGTTTTAATACTATAAAATAAGAATGGCAAGCTTAAGAATTGAACCACCAACTCATCAAGATAGGATATAAAGATCTCGATAAGAGATCAAGTGCTCAACGAGAGGTCAACATCATTTTGTTTTTATTTGTTGAGAAAAAGTCTCGCGGCTTAAAAATAAAGCAAATATTATGCATATGGAGTGACATTTTTCACCTTTTCCTCAACATCCGCCGGGTGGCTATATATGTAGCATCTATAAGATGATTTGAGATCTTTACGTATTATTATCAAGGACCTAGAAACTGTTCAGACAGAGAATTTGCGTAACATAATAGGCATGACAAAAAATAAAAAGCTTAAAAAAACGACTGAAAATTTAGGGACGTCGAGATCACTTCCAGTAGGGGTGGACAATTATTTTGGCTCGAGGGTCACATAGTGGAAGCGGAGGATACCAAGGGGGTCGCACCTTTTCAAAATGATTGCATTCATTGGTCTCATTTTGTGTCCTGGAATAATGAAGTTTGTCAAACGGTTTGGTGAAACTGGTTCTTTGGAGAATCGGCAGCGAATTGGAAGATCCAGGTACCCTCCATACAAACGCGAAGTAAATGCTCTCATTAGACAGATCAGGATAGAAATCAATGAACAAAAAAACAGGACCTGGAAAAATTTATTATCAACTTTAAATCCTCAGGACAATTCTCTCTATAATTTACATAGAAAAATCACAAAAGGAGCTACGGCCATCCCACCTCTCCATGGTCCAAGTGGGCTGGCTTATTCAGATTTCGACAAAGTGGAGGCTTTCAAAGAGACACTTGAAGTCACTTTTCTGGAAAATGCAGAACTCTACTGTGACGACAAGATTGAAGAAGTCGAAAATTTAGTTTCTAACTACTTCGACAACTTCACAACAGACACTCCAATTTCCCTCACTTCCCTTACTGAAGTCCGAGGCATCATTAAAAAACTGCAGAATAGAAAATCTGCTGGCCCAGATGAAATCCCAAATATTGCTCTTCAATATTTAACTTTAAATGCTATTACACATTTAACTAAGATCTACAATCAATGCCTCATTAAAAATCCCTTTCCTACACTGTGGAAGCAAGCAAATGTAGTCATGCTGACAAAACCAGGGCAAGATCACAAATTTACACTAGGCTTCAGACCAATTAGTTTACTGAACGCCACTGCTAAGATTTTCGAAAGAATAATTTTAACGAGAATACAAACGCACTGTTAAGCCATAGATTGCATTCCCGCGGAACAACATGGGTTTCGGGAGGGCCATTCCCGATTTATTACAGTTATTTACAAAATAGAACCTTCCGGGTTCGGGCAAATAATGCATACACAAATTACGGTGCTTGCCAAAGTGGCACTCCCCAGGGTAGTACCCTTTCACTGTGTTTGTACAACATTTACACTCATGACTTTCCATACCACCCCACAGGTTAGTGCCTGCCTGTTTGTGGATGACTCCGTGGTGTTATCAAAAGGTTCTCAGCTCAAATACACGTTAAAAGCAATACAAAATTTCTTAGAAACACTAGAAATTTGGCTGACACACTGGAGAATTGCAATTAATGTTGACAAATCTCAAGCAATAATTTTTCGGAAATGGGGGTCATCGACCCTCCCTTCCAACTGACACTGTTTGATAACAACACCCAGTGGGTCTCGGTGGTTCGTTACCTGGGCTTACACTTAGATAGCCGCCTAACCTTCAAAAAACACATTGACTATCTCGCAGAAAAATTCTGGGGAAGAATTCATTTAGCTATCTCCCTCGTTGGGAGAAAGTCTCCTCTATCCCTGGAAAATAAAGTTATTCTGTACAAGCAAATTTTGCGCCCAGTGATTACCTATGCCATCCCTGTCTGGGGGGCTGCAGCCACCACCCACATGAACAAAATTCAAGTTGTACAAAATAAAATACTTGGCATCATGACTAACGCACCTTGGTACGTTAGAAATGATGTAATACACAACGATTTACACATGGAGCCGATATCTAGTTTCATCACTAAGTTAGCTAGGAATGTTTTAGAACTATTGAAAATCACGAGACCCCATTATCAAAGCACAAACATTGTTTAATTAACCATATCCTAAACTAAAATATGCATGCGCCACCACAAAGTGGGGTTTTGCCCATAAAACCTCCTTAATTACTACATAAAAACACTAATTTCATACGTCAACAACATCAAATGCTCTGCTGCAATCGAAACTGACTCAGCGTGAACTGTCACTGCTCTCCCGCTCATGATTGATTGTCTCCTTTTGTGGCGATCATTTCCCCTTCCTGACTTCTTCCTCCATTTGCTCGCCCAGCGCCATCCTTCCTCAATTTGCCTTCCGTTATTCCCCCCGCCTGCGGCGGGGTTGTTGATTTTTTAATCTACTCTACATGGTTGATTTTTTCTTCTCATACTGAGAATAAGCGCTTCACGCTGGCACTCGACAATTCTAATTTTCGTTTCGTTTCGAAATGGAAGACCCTGTTGGTGAAGGGCCAAATCACTGCGGTAGAAAAACCATGAATGAGGTTAGCGGTGGAATCGTCCAAGGGAAGTAGTAGTACTCGCAAAGCTGGAAGGGTATGGATGCGATTCAATCCTCTACTCGACGTAACTTCCAGGGGATATTGCATCTCTATCCTACAAATTGCAATCACTATCGAAATTAAAACCGAGAGACAATACTATGAGGGCATCATTTGTCAAGTTGGCTATAGCAAGAGCTGAAAGCAAACCTCAATGGTTGTTCGACATTTTCTGGACGGATGAGGTGCACTTCACGCTACGGGGAGATGTCAACACCTAGAACACTCATATATGAGTGACGTCGAAACTTCAAAAATACAGGATGACGTCATAATGTTCTGCCAAATGACAGTCTGGTGTAGTTTCACCACATGTTTCATTGTCGGACCATTCTTCTTTGAAGAACCGTGTCCCAAATTAGACTGGAAAACGTAGACAGTAACCGACGAGCCCTTTTTCATTCTTTTGCATGACAAAGACGTGCCCACATAAAACCAAAAAGATGTGTTGTCTGCAATAAGCATTATGCAGGATGGCGCACTGCCACGCTATGCAAGTCCAGTGAAATGATTCCGATTGAGTACCTTTGGTGACGACAGAGTGATTGATCGAGATAGAAAGATGACCTTCATGCTCACCCGACCTCACTCTGGTCTATTTCTGGTTGTGGGACTATTTGAAATCACTTGAGTACCATTCATCCCCTTCAACATTGGCTGAATTCAAAGATTTTATCTGTCATGAGGTTTCTGGAAATCCTTCTGACATGTTGCATTCAGTTGTTACAGGTGTTGTAAATCACCTTCGTTGCGGTGGGCAATGTCCTTGAGGTCGTGTTGAACAATTTTTATTGAAAAAATAAGTTCATAGAGCGTAGTGTTGTCCTGTTCACTGTGTTAGGGGTCATTAAAGCTCTCTACCGGTGACTTTTATAACTAAAAATGTTTTTACTGCTGAAAAGTCTAACTTCCTTGTGAATCCTTTCCTGCAAACCGTACTTCTTTATCATAAATTTTTCCTTTTTATGAATTTTTAAAGTTTAAACGAACTTTTGGCACATCTGGTCTGGACAAGTTCTACCGTAACATTTACTATGGGGACGCTGCAGTCATTAGTGCCCTTTTCTTCCGGTTATAGCAAAATCACCATTGCTTTGAGCTAAAAAAAAATTAACAAGGTATTTTAAAAAAAGACACTGAAATAAAACCCTGAATCTAAAATCTACAAATCATTTTCTGTCCATAAAGTTCAGAAAAAGTTCCCAAAACTTGTATTAGAAGTTTCAAAAACTTAGTTAAATTTCGATGTTTTCCCATAGATTAACATTACACTGGAAGTAGCATTGGATGTCATTCGGTTTCGGCTGATTGTTGATGTTTACGAAGTAGAACTTGTTCATACGCAATGTTTCAAAGGAAGCATTTAAACTTTTCGGGAAACAATTTTTTATTTATTCATGACGATAGCTTTCAACAATCTCTTAGCGATTGCATATTTTTTTCAATAACTGATAAAACATTATCCTTTAGTTTAGGTTTCGAATGGATAGCAAAATGTGTGAAATTATGGCTTGTAACCATAAAAGAAATGAAGGGAATTGGAATCTGAAGGTTGGGGATGACCTTTTTTGACAAAGTATAAGCTGTTTAATTTTATACGCGTGAATATGTACGGTAGGGAAATAAATAATAAATGGGAAATAGAATTTTATTTAAGTTAGAATTTAACTTTCGTTATATATATATATATATATTTAAAAAAAAAAGGGTAAAAACACAATCAGTTGAAAAAAATTGAACTCTAAAGTTGGTTATTTCTTAGAGCATAATATATTCAAATGATTTTAAAAGGTTGAATGTCACGGTACTTTTCAGGACTCAGTGTAAAAAGCCAAAATTTATAAATTATTTTACAAATAGAGTAAAATTCGTATTTAACTAAAATACTGTGAATTTAATCGTAGCTACACAAAAATGGCCAAAGCACAAACTACGTACTTTATCGTGTAGTTTGTTTTCAACGCGCGTGTGTTAATTATCTATACAAATAAATAAAATTGAAGTGTCTGTTTGTAATTTCAAATTAGCAGCTTTTTACTAAATGCATTTAAAGGTATATACGGTACTTATATCAAAATATCACTTTTTAAAAATTTTGTCTGTCTGTCTGTCTGTCTGTTTGTTCCGGCTAATCTCGGGAACTTCTGGTCCGATTTTAAAAATTCTTTCACCAATGGAAAGCTACAGTATCAGGGAGTAACATAAGGTATAGTTTATCTCAATATTCTCACGGGAACGGGAGCTATACGGGTAAAACGTTGACGTTGCTTACTTCCCGCCAAGTTGGCGCAAAAGTATGCATTGGGTCAATAATGGAAATTTGAATAAAAATTTCTCACATTTGCAACAAATAACTGAAACATAGTGTAATTTAGCATCTTTACAAAAAGCAATTTTTTAAATGGTTTTTTATAAAACGTATAACGTTTATTACGTTACGTTTGTTAAATGTCAAACTCAAACTTTGAGAAATATCCCCAATTTGGCTAAGAAGTTCTCTATTCCGACATTCCCAGATATTTTAATGCAAACTTTCTCCCACTTTTTAAAGAGGGATACGAAGTAAAGTTTTAGTGAATTGTGCGCGCCTGATATTGAAAATTCTATGGTAATATTAATTGACAGTTTCATAAAAAGTTTTGATTACTTTAGTAGTTTTGATTAGTTTGATTAGTTTTGAAAGTATTTATTACTTTGAATTTTTGGAATAAGTGCAAAGACTACATGGCGGAAGATATTTTGCGACGAAAAACAACCGAATATGCCTTTCAATGAACACATCTACAACGAAACGCAATAAAGGTTTTCAGAATGGTTGGGAAGAATCTACATGATTTTGGAATGATTAGTCCTAGACGTGTCGACGGAAATAGCTTTGATAATGGAATTGCTTGAGATTTAAATTACGATTTTATAGCATTGCATCAAGTTGCAGAATTTATCCCTCAATTAACTCCAGAACAAAGTGTTATTTAAAATAGAATCCGGCAGTGGTGCACTCTTTTTTCTCGAAGTTCCTGGAGGAACAGGAAAAACGTTTTTGCTAAACTTATTATTAATGACCATCAGAAAAACCTAGAAGATAGCAGATGCTATGGCTTCTTCTGGTATAGCCGCGATTTTACAGACCAACGGTCGTACTGCACATTCCGTTTTAAAATTAACGCTTAATCTTGCATTTGAAGATTCACTCATCTGAAATTTCAGAAAAAATAGCTCTCAAGGCTGGATGCTTCCACTATGTAAGCTTTTAGTGTGGGATGAAAGTACGATGTCTCACAAGAACGCTATAGAAGCGTCAAATCAGACTCTTCAGGATTTACGAGATAGTACAGATATTATAGGAGGAATGGTAGCTTTATTATATATATTGGCTGGTGAATTCAAGCTTATGGGGAAAAGTTGAAAAATTCAGCCTGAAAACGAATATGAGAGTGCATCTTCATAATGACGTAGATTCGGAACATTATGCAGAGATGCAATTGAAAATCGGTTATGGATGTTTGGACGCCAATACTGGAGGTTATATTTTACTTTCAGAGAATTTTGAAATGTAGAAGAAAATGATGTAAATCTTATTGCTCAAATTTACCCGGGCTTGCAACAAAATTTAAATTGGGATCAGTGGTTGCGCGCAAGATCAATATTGGCCCCTAGCAATGACATTGTCCATAAAATCAACATTGAAAATTTAAACGACGTGCGGGGAGGGGGGAGGAATTGAAGAAGTATTTATCAATGAATACAATCATGGATAAAGAACAAAGTACTTCAGATCCCACAGAGTTCTTAAATTCACTTGAACTTTCGGGTGTACCCTCACATAAACTTCAATTAAAACTAAATGTATCAGTTATGCAAAATCTCGGTACTCCTCGACTATGTAAAGGAACGAAGCTTTGGATCACAAAACTGATTCAGAATATACTTGGTGCCAATATTTGAACACATGTCATGAAAAAGGATAGTGTTATCATACCTCGAATTCCAAGTATTCCCACTGACCTACCGTTTCAATTAAAACAAGTTCAATTTCCAGTTTTACTGTTGCTATTAACAAAGCTAACATTTCAGATAGCAGGGGTGCATTTGGAAAAGCAATGTTTTTCCATGGCCAACCGTATGTAGCCTGATCGGTGTGTCCAATGCCCAAATCTTCACATATTTGCAAATGACGGAAGAACATATAATATGGTATACAGTAGCATCTTAGAATAATATTCTGTTTTGAGTTCTTTTAAAGAGGAATTGTATATTAAACGTAGATACTTTCGATTTTTAAAAATATTAATAGTTTAAATTATTGAATATTTGTTGTTAATTATTATAATAAATTACGTTTTCAGTTTATTAAAACTAAGCTCAATTTTACAATTTTTAAATTTTATTGGTTCCAGTCAAGTAGTAAAAAAAATTTCTATACTATATTATTTACTTTCTAATGATAATGATTACGACTTTAACAGTTATTTAAAGACATCAACGCGAGCAGAGCCGCGGGTAAAAGCTAGTATTATATAAACTAGCTTTTACCCGCGGCTTCACTCGCGTTGATGTCTTTAAATAACTCTCAAAGTCGTAATCATTATCATTAGAAAGTAAATAATATAGTATAGAAATTTTTTTTACTACTGGAACCAATAAAATTTAAAAATTCTAAAATTGAGCTTAGTTAAAAAAGAACTGAAAACGTAATTTATTATAATAATTGAGAACAAAAATTCAATGACTTAAACTATTAATATTTTTAAAAATCGAAAGAATCTACATTTAATATATAATTTCTCTTTAAAAGAACTCAAAACAGAATATTATTCTAAGATGCTACTGTATACCAAATTACATGTTCTTCCGTCAGTTGTAAATATGTGAAGATTTGGGCATTGGACACACCGATCAGGCTACATATAGTTGGCCATTGGAAAAACATTGCTTTTTTAAGGGGGTCACTTCACGCAGCCTTTTCCCTATCTCCGTAATGTTAAAAATGACCAAATTTAAGGAACATTTTTGAAAAATTGACAAGTTGTACAGTCATGAATTTTTTTTTTGTAGATTTATTGTATTGTTTTTATTATTTTAATGAGAGCATTTTTCAAAATTTTGATTAGTTTTTTTTTTAATTCATATGTGGAGTAACACGTTAAAATTATTAAAACGATGAAAATTCTTGTACATTTTAATCCATAAAATTTTTTTGAATAATTTTTTTGACAAAATCTCTTATTAAAATATTTAGTTGTATAGTGTTAACATATGTGCAAAGTTTCAAAGCTATAAATTAAGTAGATTTTTCAAAAATGTTCCTTTTGTGTGTTGAAATTTACACTTTTGAGAAATAGTGTTTTAAAGTAAAAATTTACTATTAACTAATACGTACCAGAACCACAACTTGGATTTCTGGTATCATATGCAAGATCATCTTCTTGTCTACATCATAATTGTTTGTTTTTAGTTCTAGCTTCTTTGGTTTATTGTAAAACTGCCTATTTTGCTTTCTTAATATGCGCATGATCTACTTCTTCCAACGCTCGACTTTTGTAAAATCCAGGGTTTGAATGTTTAATACATCTAAAACTTTTAATTTGGTAATGAAACCTTGATTATATAAAAATGTAGCTTCAAATACTATAGTTTTTTACGTTCCTAATTGTATAAATACAGTTTTTGGAACTATAAATCAAATACAATTTGAGGTTTCATTGAAATTTTAAGTTTTACCGTGAAAGCACCTACATAAAAGTTCAAGACTAGAGAAATCTCTAAATACTTTTTTAATGCAATTGCTAATTGCAATAGGTGAGTTGTGTTAAGCTTATATGTGTCACCTTTCAGTATGAACCTATTATATTCACACCACGAATCACCTCCCATGGGGCATAAGCCGTGTCGTATTTTCAAATCTGTGGAGAGTTTATGAAAAAAATATAGCCCAATAGTTTGCATCATGACTGACAAGTTTTCTGAGTTGCTTCAAATAGCCACACGGAACATAGTATCTTTACAATTTGTCTATTCCTGCATCTGTTAATCTATAACGACCTCCTAGAGATTTTTTGTCCTCAAGATTTTTGCCTTTAAATTTTGATTTTAATGCCCTGTCATGTCTCCATTTTTTTCTCAATATGACCAACACATTCTAATGTTTTAATGTTGACATCTTTCTAAGGTTAAGATTCTAAAACTGCATTGTATTCTTTAAAGTCCTCATCACCCAAATATTTTGTCGCAATTAGTAAATCGTAATTTGTGTATCGTAAATTGTGCCGTGCCTCTGAGCAATGGAAAATACAAAGTGCACCTTCAACTTTTATCCCCCTTCTATTTCCGAAGTAATCTGCCGAACACTCAATGTTATGTACATTGCCGTTAAAATTACTTGAGTATTTCCTCTATAGTTTTTCGGCATCAACAACTTTCCCAGTGTTCACATTAACTGCTGTAATACCATTCAGGGAAACATGACCCCTTTTTTGCCAAATGCCATAGACAAACACCGGTACATTAGGACTTGCATTATTAAATGATATTATTTCGACAGCAGTTATATATATAATACCATAGACTGGCTACTTTCTGTGTCGTGTTATTTAATGCATGCATGAACTCGTAAAACCACTTTGGTGGACGTGACAATTCATAACTCTACAAAATATTTTCGCAGTTGCTTCTCTTTTCCAATAAAAATAATAGCATATGAAAGCCCAGTAATTACTTCATATAATTTTGTATCTTTTTTTGATTAACTACTGTTTTAGTTAACCTGGTATTAAGCAATGTTTGAATAACATCACAAAAGTCACAACATGTCAACAACTTTAGAACCAAACTTTGGATTTGGCGATCAAAATTTATGTGAATACCTTGTTTTTTACATTTTATTTATAATAAATGTGGTTTCAAAGTACAAGAAAACAGTAAAATGTCCATTATTTCAAAAAAACTTTCAAATGAATCTAAAAGGAAACATACTCTTTATTTAACTTATTTAACTTATATATATATATAGCTTTTAAAGTTGAATTATTAATGTATAATTTGAATTCATTATTCTGTCTTATGACGCATTTAATTTCTGGAAAGTTTGGGTTTTTGTACCTTTGTTTCCAAACTTTCGTTTTTTAAACGTTTTCTTGTTAAACTAAAGCATGTTAAAAATGTTTTGATAGAAACAATGTTTCCAATAGCAGAAATTCGTAAAATATTTGAAGAGGTAAAAAACAACACGCGAGTTTCCAGAAAGTAAACAAACAGCTACAATTATTCACTTCACTTCTTTCCTGAACAAGTTACGGATCAAAATAAATCATTTTAATCAATTTAAAATATTTGATGATGCTGAAAAGTAGCAAGTGTTTTTTGTTTTGAAATGAAAGGGGTGTGGCAATCAGCTGTTTTTGGGTTTGACGGATGTAAACAAATTTTTTAAAAAATATTAAAAATACTTCTAATTCAACTAGAACAAAAATTTAAATTGCATTAGAAAGAGAAAGAGTGGTATTTTATTTTTCAATCAAAATTGAAAAATCGATTTTTGGATCGACTTTTGTGAGGTGACCCCCTTAAATGCACCCCTGCTTCCTGAAATGTTAGCTTTGTTAATAGCAACAGTAAAACTGAAAATTGAACTTGTTTGAATTGAAACGGTAGGTCAGTGGGCATACTTGGAATTCGAGGTATGATAACACTATCCCTTTTCATGACATATGTTCAAAAATTGGCACCAAGTATATTCTGCATCAGTTTTGTGACTATGTTCCTGTACATAGTCGAGGAGCATCGAGATTTTGCATAACTGGTACATTTAGGATAAATTCTGTTACTTGATGTTACAATACTATAAAATCGTACTTTAATTCTCAAATAATTTCACTATCGAAGCCATTTCCGTCAACAACGTCTAGGGCTAATCATTGCAAAATCATGTAGCTTCTACCTAACCAATCTGAAAAACTTTATTGCGTTTCGTTGTAGATGTGTTCATTGAAAGGCATATTTGGTTGTTTTTCGTCGCCAAATATCTTCCGCCATGTAGTCTTTGTACTTATTCCGAAAGGTTTGAGGATTAGAAAGACCGAGGATGTGTGTGAAATAAGTATTGCGTAAAGCTCCCTAATTTCCCCCTATTTCGGCGAGTAATATTGTATGAATGCCTCCATAGTATATCTTCAAAGTAGTACCTCCATGTAAAATATCTGGTTCAGTATAAGTGAAAAATTTTGTGCAAAATATTAATATTGTATAATTAGGTTAAAAAAAATTCAAAGTAATAAATACTTTCAAAACTACTAAAGTAATCAACACTTTTTATGAAACTGTCAATTAATGTTGCCCCAGAATGTTCAATATCACGCGCACGCAATTCTCTAAAACTTTATTTCGTAAAGTGGGAGAAAATTTGCATTAAAATATCTGGGATTGTCGGAATAGAGAACTTCTTAGCCAACTTGGCGATATTTCTCAAAGTTTGAGTTTGACATTTAACAAACGTAACGTAATAAACGTTAGACGTTTAATAAAAAACCATTTAAAAAATTGCTTTTTGTAAAGATGCTAAATTACACTATTATTGTTATAAATGTGAGAAATTTTTTATTAAAATTCCATTGTTAACAAATGCATAATTTTGCGCCAACTTGCCGGGGAGTAAGCAACGTCAACGTTTTACCCACATAGTTCCCGTTCCTGTAGGAATATTGAGATAAAATATATCTTATGTTACTCACTGGTAATGTAGCTTTCCATTGGTGAAAGAATTTTTAAAATCGGACCAGAAGTTTCCGAGATTAGCCGGAACAAACAGACAGACAGACTAAAATTTTAAAAATTGATTTTTTGATATAAGTACCGTATATACCTTTAAATGTATTTAGTAAAAAGCTGCTAATTTGAAATTACAAACAGACACTTCAATTTTATTTATTTGTATAGATAAATCAAAATATACAGAAATGAAATTATCACAGAAAATTAATTAGTAACACCAAAGTATATGTTTGATTCTTCATTTCCTTTTATTAACAATTTCTTAGTGTGTTTTTTTTACATTCTAATGGGATTTTTTTCATCAAGCTTATTTCATTAATAATATATACACGAGTACTTCACTAAACTAATTAATCAAATATAAAAAAAATTTAAAAATTCGTCAACTGAGTTATATTAAATCTAGTATTCCACTGCAAATGATAATTATTTTCAGGAATAATTTTTAATACATTAAAATACAGATTTTTTTTTGTAGTGAAAGAATATTACACAGCCAAAATTATTTCCAATCAAGAAAAAAGGAGCATTCCTGAACATGCATGTCCTGGTTACACAGGTTGGTGATAACTAATATTATTGACATTTTAATATTTTCAATTATAGTTACATTTGGAACGCATAGAAATTCAATACATTTTTTTTGCGATTCTATCGATTATAATAATTTCTGCTAAAAGATATTTTGCAATTTTTTAAAAATTTATATACATATATAAAAGAAAAAAAGGGACTTACTGATTCATTCCTTCACTCATAACGAAATCTCGGGAACATTGGATATAACAGACTTGAAACTTTGCACAAACACATTTCTTTCATTGAGTAGATATCCTCTAAGAATGGGTTTCGTGGAGATTGCCCCCCCCCAAGAGGGGGTTGCAAGTTGTTATAGGCGAAAATTCAGGTTTTTGAACAATTAAACCTACGGACTTGAAGCTTGGCAATCATGTTTCTTTTGTTGAGTAAAGATTCGCTAAAAATGGGGCTTGCAAAAGTCGACCCCGAGGAAAGTTACGGGGAGCCTTTATAGACAAAAATTCCTGTTTTCAAACTTTTAGACGTACACACTTGGAACTTTCAAACATATTTCATTTATCAAATAGAGATTCATAAAAGCGGGTTGTGTGGAAATCGATTCCATAGAAGGGTTGTTGGGGCGTTATAGACAAAAATTCCTGTTTTTCAACTATTAGACTTGCAGGCTTAGAATTGGGCAAGCATGCCTCTTTTGTAAAAAGGAGATACGCTAAATACACGTTTTGAGAAAATCGGCACCCAAAGGGTGTTACAGAGGGACTTATAGACAAAGACTACCGTTTTAGACTATAACATCTACAGACTTGAAATATGGTAAACGTTCTTCCTTTACTGAGTAGAACCCAATAAGAACAGGCTTTGAAAAAAACTAACTAACTTCTAAGGTGGTTGCGGAAGCTTGCAGATAAAAAAACATTTATAAACCATTCCCGGCTGGTTGGCGTGGTTTGTTTGTCGCTGGCTTCCTGCATCAAAGGTTCCGGGTTCGACCCGGACCTAAGTTGGTGAATTTTCATGATGCAGAAAATCGACAGTGGCCATATCGTATGATTATACGTCATGTAAAAGGTCCCTAGAGCGTCTGTTTGGCTTGGGTGCTCTCGGCAAAATTAAATCCTAGAACAGGTTTCGCATCGTCAAAAGCTCAGGGGGCTTGGGGAGGAAACTGGACATCGAAATTACTTGCGGTAATTGGTATCGCCTATAATATGGTGCCGCGCTAAAAAGTGATACCAGCTCCAGGGAAATGTACTTAGTCTGCAAAGGTTAAAATACAAATGTGCAGTCCCATTAGAAATAAAAAAAAGTTTATGAACCATTAAACCTAAAGATTTGAAATTAGCTAAAAAATGTTTCATTTTTAAGTAGAGATCCGCTACCAATTGGTTTTGCTGGTATCGATCCTTATGGAGACATAACAGATAAATATATTTCCAATATACAAATTTTGTTATATGTCGTTTTAGAAATTCAGGTCCTGCTCTACTTAAATCTAGAGGCAAGGGCTTTAAAAATACTTTTAAATGTGATCGAAAGTAAGCTTCCAGGACCTGGATATCAATATTTTTAAAACAATTTATAGTCATACAGCATCACGAAATACTCATCAGAGCGGGTGGGTAACGGCTATATTATATATACCAGATATTTATTTTAAGAGATTAATTAATAGCAATTCGTAAATTACTATAAGTATAATTACATAACTTTTTATAGATTTAATTGCGTTAATGTTATGCAGAAATTTGAATGTATATTTATTTATTTGTAACTTTTGCGAATCCACACCTTTGATGGTACCACTTCAAAATTTTACTGAGAGTTTAGCTGATGTTTCCATAGAGGCATGTCCACCAGCAAACAACAATATCAAATTTATTTTTGGCAATTTTTTTTTCTATGATCCCGTTGCTTCAGGAAAAGTTTTCTGTTTAAGTGCAAAGTCGCCAAATTTTGTGATAAGCCTATACAGAAATCATTCCCATTCATGTTTGGAAAACGATTACTGCACTTGGCAGCAACTTTTGAGTTGACAACGTTTAAATTTTCGTGAATATTATCTATGCAAATAAAAGCAAATGTTTGTTTGTATGCATTGTAGCAGAAAAACAGAACGATTCAGACACATGCAATGACGACATGTCGAAGTTCGATACGTTCTCAGCGGTTCTCTACTCTCAGCGAAATAAGCAATACCTGTCAAATACCTTTTCTCCTACTCATATATGCACTGAAGAGCCAAAACATTTTGAACACCTACTCAATATCCTGTTGCACCTCCTGGGTCTGCAATTCACCTTGGCATGGATGTCAAAAGTAGTTGGTAAATGATGACAGGAGATAGGTTGTATCAAATATCTAAATTGCTGTTACGCAAAGTAGAGATATTCCGACAGGGAGGAGTGGGGCCGTGGTAACCTAGTGGTCAAGGTAAAGGACTCGTGGCTGGAGACCCGCCATACTGAGGGATCTGATGCACATTAAATATGTGTAGGCTCAAATCTCCTCCGGTGGTGTGGAAGTTAGAAAAGGGGGTGCCAGCTCAGATGTCATTCTCGTCGATTAACCATGGCTCACAATTATGAGGCCCGTCGCCAAAAGACCTCATATAGCTGAATAGTGTGACGTTAATATTCACTCACCCGACAAGGTGGTGTTTAATCTCTGAGTTGCCTTTTTGTAAAAGCCAAAATGTATTCTATCGGATAAGATTCAGTCAGTTAAGTGGCCAGGACATAAATTGGAATTCATCATTATGGTTCTAGAACCATTTTGACACACTTCGAACCTTGTAACATGGAGTATTGTCCTACTGGAAGATTACATTTCTAACTACGAAAACAGATGCCATGTAAAGGTGCAACTGATCCACAATTATGCTCATATATTCCACAGCTTTCCTGGTATATTATTTTATAGCTAAGGGTTTCATGTGAACATCCCCCAAAGCATAATACCTCCAGCCCATGTATAACTTGCTGTACACGGAGGAGCAACTGTTCGCCTGGAAGATGGCAACCCTGACATGACCATAGACATGATGAATGAGAAATCGTTATCTAGCCAACCAGTAACTCTCTCTCACTTTTCTATGGTCCAGTGAGTGATTTTGGGGTTTATTGGCGCAAGAGCCGATTTCGGCTATACTGCGCCAAACATTTGTTTTAATATCTGTGGTCTAGACGGGAAGAGAAAGAAAAAGTGAATTGAATGACAAGAAAGAGGGTCGAAAATAGAGGAGGATCACTAGGATACCCCGGGTTCGTGAAGCCCGTGTTTACCAAAGACAGTAAACCCCGTGGGAAAAGGAAAAGATCACTAGGGCACCTCGGGATTGTGACACCCGTACTCACCTAAAGAAAGTGAGCCCCTTGAGGGGTTCTATGGTCCAGTCTCGATGTCTTCGGGGCCCACTGGAAATGTAGTTGACAATGGCCTTTAACGTCCGATTCTACTTAAGACGTGATTTTTCCATGGTTGATTAGTAAGCAATCGCTACTACTCCAAGACTATATGCCGACACAATTCTTATTTTTCAATAGATGAAATTCAGATTAATCTTTTGTTCGGATGTCTTTTTGAAACACTCTTTTCCTTTTCCGTTGATAAAACGGCGATATATTAAGACTTATTTTATAAAATGTTTTTGCAATATGCAATTCCTAAACTTCTATGACGTCATAAAGATATTCAATTATGTATTTGAAGCTGTAACGCACGCTTTATTTCCCAGACTGGAATGTAGATGTTGCCTCATTATGAACACTTTTATAACCATCGTGTGAACTTTCAAAACATTGCTTTTACCGGCAGAGAGAGCTCGGATCTCAATGAGTTAGGATTACCCACTTCGCCACCCAATTCCGGACTATATTTATAAACTAATTTTTCTTTAATTTGTAGTCCCTAAATGGTTACCTTTATTTGTCTTGTTTAATCGTTCTTGTAATTGTGATATTTTTGTGTAATTAAATGTATTATTTTATCCCCGAGATCTTGTTCCTTACTTTAGGCTTAACCCAGTAATGAAAGCACCGTTACACAGCTAATCAGTTTTATTGTCTCATTGTTGCCATCTTTCGAATTTTACAAAAACTTTATTTTTTTAAAATATGCATGTTTATTAACAATAATAATTCATGAAGCTAAATTGCATTTGGTTAAAAAAAACAGTTTAACGTAAGAATTTTATCTTTTTATTTTGAAATTTTTTGAAGAATCTTGAAATTTGAAGACGTTTACCCAATTATCGATTTTGAAACTACATCTGAATTTTACAAGGACAAGAAGTCGTACAAGTCTAATTTAATAGAAAGCACGAGATTAGGTATATATCGTGGGATCGTCATGAATTTAGCCCATAGATCTCAATATTGTAATAAAACATCGTTCTTGGCCATAAATTGACTTTCTTCGAATTAAGTTGCTACTCCATAATTTTCCGCTTATTGCTTACGTAATTTTTGCATTTGCTAAGTTATTTTGATAAGTTTGATACTGCAGTAGGCTATCTAAAGAATTTTCGCATTAAAAAATTGTCTAAAGCATATTTCAATAAAACAAATTCTCAGGATAAACGTTTTATTTAAATTATTTTTTATGTCAAACTGAAATCATAGAGAAAGGTCATATCATTGTTGAAACTATTGATCAGACAGAGATATTGTAAAACTCAACAACTTTTAATCTAATTTCAGTATCGCAAAGGCAAATATGCATAAGTAGAGAAGTAAACATCGTATTTTAATTAAAAATAGTAAAGATTTTCGTAACTCTTAAAATCTTTGATAGCAGTCTAAATCTGCATTTCATAGTTCATAATACGATATTCTCAAATCAAACAATCAATCAAAATAGAATTCTAAAATTGTTAATTGAAGTCTAAAGGTCTTATCACAAGTACGCATTAGGAGCAATTTTTGGTCCAATTCGTGCAATTTTTACTCCGTTGCCATAGCAACAGCTTTCGAACAATTTTTTGACAATGAGTTGAAAAAGTTGCTCCAAATAAAAGTTGCTTGAAATTCTAGCCAATGGGGTTCTTTGGCACCCTACGACATAAACAAGATAACGGTAACGAGGGTAGCTTCACATCAGATATGGAGTATAATATTTTAATGGTGTACAATATTTTAATGGCGTATGATATTTCAAACAGAATGGTCATCCATTTCTGTTTACGCCCATCAACAAAAGCGCGAGCGAAATAAAACAAATACGTAATTGGATGGTCATTTTCGAAGCAGAAAAATCGGCAAGTTATGTTTCAAGGTGGAGAAAGAACGCGGCTGACATCAGAGCATGAGGTTTTGCTTACGGCAACCCTTCACCCTCAGATTGGACTAAAAGTTGAGCCGAAAAGTTTCACGAAAAATGTACGTGTGATACGGCCCTTACAGTTACAGTTTTAACATTGAGAACTTATCACTCAATGTTAAAACTGTAACTAGTGGTTCATCTTATTAATGTATATACTGTAATTAGCGGTCCACTTAACCCGCCGCCTAATCACTAGGTGGCTTGATAACCCCACGATTACGAGGTTAGATTGAATGTTTTATCATTCTTGTCTATATTACATAATGTAACGCAAAAGAGATTTTTAATTTTTTACGTTTAAACGAAGACTTGAGCTTTTACAGAATATTTCTAAATAACGCTAAATAACGAATATTTCTAATACATGTTGGATATTAGATTATTATCTATAATAAAACGTATATATATATATATATATATATATATATATATATGACAGGCCCCAGTGCTGCGGGTTAAATGATGAGGCATCATCTATAACAAATACTTCTTTTATTCTTCTATAATAATCTAATATCCAACATGGCATCCCTTAGGCGCGCAACACTATAGAACAATAGACGGTAATCCGGCCAGGAGTCCACCAGCTACTTCTCTCCATTACGCGTTCGCCTTCGTCATCCGTCGCTGATCGTCACTGGGAAACGGAACGCGAAGCGTTCCCCCATCCCATATCTGGAAAGTTGAATATGGCCTGTTGTTTTGGGGCCTTGATTGTGTAGCGTTCCCTGATTGGTTGGCTGTAATAGTAGGTGTGGCTATTGACTCTGATTTTGGGAAGTCTCTTTGAGCTGGTACTCTATTGGTTGCAATGAAAAGTTGGAACTAGAAGAATGAGTGGGATCTAGAAAAGCTAGCCTGTGTGGGGAATGGAGGATGAAAATAAACTATTGAAACAAAAAGTTAAAATGAAAGAATTTAGCTATGGTCACTCACCACAGGTGAGTGACTAGGCTGATTGTTAAGAGGGATTATAAGAGTCCAGGAGAATTCTCCTGGGTCTTTTAATATTAGGCTCTGGGTAGTAGTTATTAAGATTTTGGGTATTAACATTATTGATATTGGGAATGTTGTAATAAAAATTTTTGGCTAATTTCTGGATGTAATTTTTAAAAGGTAAGATTTCTATTGCTTTATAAATATCTTTGTTTCTTGTGTAGCGGGTTACTTTAGTAATGTTGCGAATGAGTGAATTTTGAGAGCCTTTAAGAATTTTAATGGTGGAATTGGGTGCATATCCCCACACAGGACAGGCATAAGTTAAGATGGGACGAAGAACGGCAGTGTAGAGAAGTATCTTGTTATAAAGTTGCATTTCAGAATTCCGACCAATTAAGGGGTAAAGTGCTCTCAGAGCGTTCCGGAATTTGTCTCGCGAGTGTATGATATGTTGTCTCCATGTGAGTTTATTATCAAGAATGAGTCCGAGGTATTTAGTGCTCTGAGACCAATGGAGTTGTGTGGAATAAAAGGTAGGTGGTGTAGATGATGTTCTTCTCCTGGTGAAAAATATTGCTACTGCTTTGTCGACATTAATTTTAATTTTCCATGTATCAAAGAAGTTTTCAAGTAGATATAGGTGCTTGTTAAGTGCCAGTGTAATAGTATCGTGGTTTTTGTATGTGGCTAGGATGGCAGTGTCGTCTGCATAAATATTAGTACTGGTTTGAGGGTGAGTAGGTATGTCATTAATATATATGTTAAAAAGAAGTGGACCCAAAAGGGACCCTTGTGGGACCCCAATGTTAATTTTAAAAGTGTTAGAAAGTGTGTCATTGACTCGAACTTGAAAAGATCTGTTAACAAGATAGGAATTTATTAAATGAATGAGAGTCGGAGGAAAATTATTCTTAATGAGTTTAAAAATGAGTCCACTGACCCAGACCCTGTCGAAAGCTTTTTGGATATCCAGGAAGACAGTTCCAGTGGATCTGCCCCTCTGAAATCCAGCAGTGATTTTTTCAGTTAGTCCGAGCAGTGGATGGTAGGTAGAGAGGTTCCTGGTGAAGCCATATTGGTTTGGATTAATAAAATTAGTTTCGTTAGTGAAAATTTTGAGTCTATTTAAAATTACAAATTCTGAGACTTTACTAATAATACTTAAAAGCGAGATTGGACGATAACTATCGGGACTATGGGAATTTTTATTAGGTTTTTTAATGGGGAAGACAACTGCAGTTTTCCAGTTGTTTGGAAAATGCCTAAGGGTGAGAATTTTATTTATTAAGTATGTTAGTATTATCATAGCTTTAGTGGGGAAATTTTTGATCATTTTATTACTGATATTATCCTTGCCTGGTGCCTTATTATTGGGTAATTTCTTAATGTACTCAAGAATTTCATCTGGGTTAGTAGGTGTGATAGGGTTGGGAGGGGGGTGAGAGAAAAAATTTTCTAAAGTGTTAGTTATTTATTGATCAATTGGGTGGCTTTAGTTTCCAGGTCTAGTATTCTCTGTAAAGTTATCTTTAAGAGTTATAACCACAATGTTTGCCTTCTGATCGTCGCTGTTCGCAACTCCAGAAGGGCTTGAGAGAGATGGGATGTTAGATCGTTTTTTCTTGAAAATTTTTTGACACTGCCAGATACTATTATCGCGAGTGTTAAGTTATTCTAATTTATTTTTCCAGGATTGTTGTGTATGTTTTTTGAGCACTTTTTTGACTTGAGCCTGTAGTCTGTTATTTGCAGTTTTGTGTGTTGGATTTAGTGTGTTATTAAATAGTTTTTTGGCACTATTTTTGTTAGTGATGAGTTTGTCGTAGTCTCTCACTACCCCTATGATTATTAACTCCCCTTTGCACATTATCTAAATTCGGGTATGTTGGATTCATAATTAACAACTACTAAATTAATAAATCAATATCCTTTATTAATTTTTCTTAATAGATAAACACACAAATATTAATCAAACCTTAAGAACAACAAATTATAGTGGAGTGAGCTCAGAATTCAATTATGAACGACGGAACACTAACTGAAACCTCGGCGGATAACGCATACAATCAAACTACCCATTTATAACTTAATTTAGGAAAATAACAGACCTGATATCCTTTTAAGACAGGATTCTTTACTACTTGAAGGATCTATAGAGCGGCTTCAATCCTTGATATCTTCAGTTACGTCCGAACCGAATTAATGAACTTTTTTCAATTATCTTCCTTCTGCTAACAAACTTCACTTAGTTAAACTAATCTCCTAGAATCACCTTCTTAATCAATCTCGTAGTTAACTTCTCTATCAAAACACGTAATCATCCTCATCTTTTCATTTCATTTCTCCCTTTTATATCTCTTTCGAACTCGCTAAACCCGAAACTATCTTATTTGCATAAGTCACACTTTCAGCTCTCAGCGGGGATTGGTTAAAATAAATACAATTCAAAAGATTATGAGAGAAGGTTAGTGAAACGCGTAAGCACCCGTCACAACCCCCTCCGAGAAAAAAAGCGTGACTTATTGAAGGTCTAAACGACCTGCAAGAACTCGCTTAATTTACCTAACATCTGAAAAACACTGAACCTGCACAAAATTTTAACTACTCTAGAATGCCTAAAAATACTGAACTTGTAGAAAGTTAATTCACGAACTTTATAATTCCTGAAAATTCTGAACTTGTAGAAAGTTAACTCACGAAATTTATAATGCCTGAAAATACTGAATTTGTAGAAAGTTTTAACTCACGAACCTTAGAAACTTTAATTAAACTAGCACACAGAAATGACTATTCAAAAGGGGTACTCCACTCTAATCTATTGCTCTTGTACACATTTACAATCCCTACAGTGCATCCCATTCGGGCGAAGATCAGGGGAAAACCTTTCCAGGAAAAAACCCTGATCATGCACTTTACTTAAGTGCTAATATAAATAAAATTTTACATTAATATCTTCTCACGACATCAAAGTTTTCATCGCATCACTATGTTCAGGGACTGCTGCCCTGAAAGGAAACCTTGTCAATTTTTTCTAGAACAGGACATTAAATGCACAGAACTTTTATACAACTTCCTTATTGACATAAAATATGGCATACATTATATTATATATATATAGTTTCATAACAAAATAACCTTTATCTGGTTTCATTTTCAAAAAATCCCAATCAATCGCGCTGCGCTGTTAATGTTTTTTGTTAGTATTCCTAATTACGACGCGCCCAGAAACCAGACACTACTTATACATCTTAATAATTACACACAAAAACATATACATTTTTTACATAGAATATATTACAACAAACAATACAAGTAATCTCACATATAAAGCCTCGTCTTTAATGTGTAGCAAAACAATTGCAATTCAACAAATGTTTTTCCACAATTTGGAAAAAATTAAATACAAAAGTTTTTTCAACCGATATGAAAATGCACACAACTCAGTGACTCTTTTGTACCCTAAATTTACAAAAAAAAAATAGACTAGCCCACATGGAAAATACTCCGAACTGTCCGTCAGAGGAAAAAATAAACAAATTAGAATTATACAACCTGGCTAGTCTTTAGATCCAATCTGCATAGGCTTTGTCTCCAACCATGGCCTCTGTGCTGGATGACCTTGTCCTAGGGTTGTCCACTCTGCGCTCAAACCTTCTGGGTCTCCTCTTCCATCGAGTCAGTTGAAGTTGATATGCTCCTGCTGAGGCGTTGTTTTCATTTGTGAGAACTGGAACTTGGCTGTTGTCCACTCGACGTCGGCTCCGAAGATTGTATGGACAGCTCCTTTCCTGATGAGGTCTGTTGTACTTGAATCTGTGGGATGGTCCTGGAACTGCTCTTTCAGAACTATTTTCTTCCACCTTTCTATACCGCTTTCTGGAGGGGCGAGAGGGCATTGACGAGGAAATCTTTCTTTTTTCTCGAGCTACCTGGGCCTCTGGTCTCTTCTTCTTTTGTACGTTTTCCCTCCAAGAGTCTGGCCTTCCTCTTTTCTCTCTTTCAGTCCAGAAAGGTCTTTTTTTCCTGAAATTATATACACCCCCTCCCCGAAGAAACAGCAGATTCGGTCCGTCTACGTTTTTTTCTCACCTACACTCCATCGCGTCTATTCGCAACTATATCTCTACCACCATTTAAATTTCCTGATTTCGATCCTTTACGACAACCCCCATCACTCTCCGATTGCACCAAACTCGACTGCCCATCATCCGACCTGACTGATGCCACTGCACCATAATCACTACTATTGTCACTTTCCGACTCGGCAACACTGTCTTCTCTTTGATGGTAAATTATCACCTGGTCCACATTAACCGTTATTCTTTTACCAAATTTTAATATTACTAAATTATTATTATTTTTTACACTCAGAACTTTATATGGGCCCTCAAACTTTGGCATAAATTTACCTACTATTTTCTTACATTTCGAACTTAACGGGTGAGTTTGAACTAATACTAGATCATCAACTTTCACATTATTTTCACGCCTCTTTTTATTATAATATTTCGCCCACTTCTCTGGCTGGCGCTTTGTATGAATTCTAGCCTCCTCAAACAACCTTTCTATGTTCCCACAAACTAAATCTGATCCATCAGTTACCATAACTAAATTCTGAAAAGGAGTGATTAAATTTCGACCTAAACATAATTCCGCTGGTGTTTTACCCATTGTCTCATGTACTGCTGTCCTAATAGCATAACCGAACTCTTGCAGAAATTGATCCCAGTTAGTGTGATTATCCGCGACAAAACTCGAAATCATTTTTAAAAGAGTGCGATTAACTCTTTCTGTTTGATTAGCTTGTGGACGATATACCACAGTTTTAACGTGTTTTATGTTCAACCTGCGACATACTTGCTCAAAAACTTCGGATATCATTTGGGGGCCGTTATCGGTAATTAATTTTACAGGAGCTAAATAACGCGCAATATAATTCTCAAAAAATGCATTGGCAATTGCTTTAGCCGAAGCTTTCCTTAAGGGAACTATTTCAACCCATTTAGAAAAATTATCTGTAATTACTAAAATAAATCTATGGCGTTCTGGACTAGTTGCAGGGTATGGGCCTAACAAATCTAAAGATACGATTTCATTCGGAAAATTCGTCATTATCGGAATTAATTGACCAGCTGGTAATCCGTTTTTATAATTGACTTTTTGGCATTGGTCGCAGGTTGCTACATATTTAGAAATGTATTTCCTCATGTACGGGAAATAACACGCGTCTTTTAATTTTAAGTAGGTTTTCTTTTTGCCTAAATGACCTGCCATCGGCGAGTCATGAAATTCTCGCATAACATCTTTACGTAATGTTTTAGGTATAAATACCCTTAATTCACCTAGTGTGGTTGTATATTTTGCATAATATAGCAAACCGTCAACGATTTTAAAGGCATTGGACCAATTTCTGCAGATTGATTCATTAATGGAACTATCGTCCGGATTTTCCAAAAACTTCACGATGTGACCTAGCTCCGGATCATTTCTCTGTTCCTCTCTCAACTGTTCTCTAGACGATAATACTAACGATCTAATCACTGCACACGACACCTTTGGTTCTTCATTACTTTCTAACGGGTTTCTAGACAACATATCAGCCACTAAACTTTGCGTACCTGGGCGATGTTCCCATTCTACATTAAAATTTGCCAACTTAAGCGTCCACCTTATCATTCTAGACGACAAATTCTTTCCATTCGTTAATTTGGTAAGTGCAGCATGGTCTGTTATCACTTTAAACGGCAAGGATCCGAAATACGTGCGATATTTATTTAATGCCCATATGACAGCGCGCGGTTTAAAGTTCTCGAGGCAAACGCCATAGGCCTATTATTCTGTGTCAATACTGCTCCTACCCCCACTGAGCTCGCATCCGTATAGAGTTCAAAAGGTTGGGAAAAATCTGGTAATTGTAACACTGTAGCTTCTGCCAGTGCTTTCTTAATACGATCAAAGGCTTCCTGCGCTGATTCCGACCAACGGAACTTAGAGTTTTTTCGTTTTAAATTATATAAGGGCTCACACATGTCTGCGTAGTTTTTAATAAACTTTTGATACCAACCCGTCATTCCTAAAAATTTTGCTATTTGTTTTGCAGTTTTCGGAGGTTTCATTTCAATAATTGCTTTTACCTTCTACTCATCTGTTTTAACTCCTTCTTTATTAATAACTAAACCCAAATAACGTAATTGTTCCCTCGCGAAATGACATTTCTCAGGATTCAACGTCAAACCAGCCTCCTGCAACAATCTGAATACTTCCCGTAAGTGTTCTACATGGCTTTCAAAAGATGGAGACGAAATAATCACGTCATCCATATAACAATGGGCAAAACGCCCGAGGACTGGCTTGAGGATCATCTCTATGGCCCTTTGAAAATTTGGAGCTGCCCCCGAAAGGCCAAATGGCATGTGAGTAAATGCAAAAGTACCATTTTTTGTAACAAACGCCGTCTTATGAACATCTTTGCGGTCTACTGCCATCTGAAAGTATCCGCTGCGTAAATCAAGTGATGTCATAATTTCGGTGTGAGGAATATTAGTGATCAAATCATCAATTATTGGTAGCGGATATCGCGAATATCTCGTGATCGCATTTAACTTCCTATAATCTATTGCAAACCTATAAGCTTCTGGGTCATCTAACGGCAACCCGTTTTTCTTCCGACATAAAACAACTGGAGACGCGTAGGGCAATGTTGTTGGAACTATTGTTCCATCACGTAACATTTTCTGAACATGGTAGTCGATGATACCCTGTTTGACCCTGTCATAGCGATAAGGTCTCGAAAAAACAGGAGGACTATCACCCGTGTCAATTTCATGACAAAATACATGTGTCAGACCAGGCTTAAGCGAAAACAACCCATGAAATTCCTTAAACAAAATCTGCAATTTCTGTTTTTGTTTTGAATTTAACTTAGTGTTAGATAAATCTATTTGAACCGGTTCGTCCAAAATTGCCTTTTTTTCCGTTTGCGAATCCGGAATGATTAACGATTTTGACAGGAAGCTGAAACTAATCTTTGCATGTGACATAAAATCAATACCTAGGATGCATGGATATTGCATCTCAGCAATCAAATGAAATTTCCACAACTTCGAAAATTCTCTTATTTTAATTCTCAACTCAACTGTGCCTAAATTTCTGCATTGTGACCCTTGAGCTGTAACTACTTCAGCTAACGATTTTTTAATAGGACAGAAAGAAAAATATGACCGGTACGTTTTTTCTGAAATAAATGACTTTTCCGCACCTGTATCCCAGAGCGCTTTTAGAAATGTATCATGCAAAAGAATCAGCACATACGGAAGTTCAACTGGTGATAATCGCAATGAATTAATTTTAATTCTATTAGGAGGATTTGACTCAACTAGCGATCGTTTACCTCCCGCAACACGATCGCTTAGAAGTTTAAATTGACATTTCTTTGCCTTTCGCTGTTGCAATCAACACGCCTCCAATTCTGCTTTGCCGAATCATCATTAGGACCCACCATCCTACGGTTCTGATACCGGTCTGTTCTCTGATTTGGCTGATTGTAGCGATTTCCTCCCTCGAATCCCTGATTTTGATAATTACGACGAGAAAAATTATTTGCACCCCTGCCTAGTCCTCTTTGATCAGTTTGACTGTTTCCGACCCCAGTATCTCTCCAATTTCTATTATTCCTTGTTTCCTCAGGATTCCTACTCACATCCCAACTTCGTCTAGCAAAATTATTACTCGAACCCTGGTTTTCCCAGCAGCTATGACGTTCCTCATACCGGTCTACCAACTCTATCAATTGAGCTTTCGTTGTAGGGTTTCGAACTTCTAAATAATCCATTATTTGGGGTTCTAGTCGCATTACTATGAGATCAATCAATTTTAACTCATCATAATTCAAATCCAAAGTTTTATGAATTTTTAACAGCTGAAAAATAAAGTCTGACGGGGCTTGACCTCTCCGTTGTTTTGATGAAAAAAACTGAGCTTCTAGCTCTGATTTATTCCGTATTACCGGAAAACTATCTGACAATTTCTTTTTAAGGTAACAGAACACCTTCGAAGAAAATTTTTTGAATTAACCTGAATTTTGCCTGTTAATGCATATTTTATGACCTTATGGGTCTTTAAAATGAGAAAAACACCCAAGTAAAGTCTTATTAGTGCACATTTTTTCCGTGAAAGGGGTATTTTATGAAAAAATAAGCAAAAATAAGACTTTACGCAAAACATAACTGAAAATAAAATAAATATATTGACATTTTGTAAATTGAATAATATAACATACAACCTTATCTAGGGAATAGACACTTATTTTGGTAATATAACAATTACGTGAGAAGCAATTGTGTTTCGAGCTTCTTAACGTTGAAATTTTCTTTAAAAGCTATTGTAATTTTCACTTTATTGCTGTATAAAAAAATTTCTACTCAACATAAAATCTTAAGAGAGGTCTATTCCCTGTATTAGTATTTAAAAAACATATATATAAAATTTTTATTTCATCCAAGCATAACTTTTTGAGATATTGTGTTTTGCGGTAAGAAAAAATGTAAAAAAACTCATTTTGAGAAAACGACAAAAATAACATTAAACTAATCTGATTACAAGAAAAACACTTACTTTCTTATTAAAATGCACCAAATTTATAATTCTCTCCATCTTTAACTTCTAAAACAATATTTTTTTTCTTTTTAAGGGCTCTTAAAATTTTCCTATGTTTCTTTGTTTTGGGGTCTGCGTTATGAATCGATTCACGGATTCTGCATTTATCTAAATGTTTATATCCCCGTAAGGTAAACACCCCAGGATTTTCAATATTCATCTTATTAAAAACTTTGAGGCACCCATTTAATCCCTCATTGAAATGTATAACAGCATCATACGACCCAAATTTAATTGTTTTGAGCGAAACAAATACTTCTTTCGGAACTTTTTGCCAGACTATTCCGTTAAAACACTCATTTGTATTTTGCGTGCATCCATGTAAGCAGTTACTTAATATCTGTTTGTCGCATAGTTCTAAATATACTGGTTTAATTTTATTTAAAACATCATTTGATAAACCAGCATATTTTGTGGTACATTTTGTTCCATTTGCCACCCCCCGCTGAAAATAACACCAGCTGTCTTTCCCTATTGGGCACTGACCATGCATCGGTTTCTTATCACTTGATGCACAGTGATATAACGCAGCAATTACATTTTGCTGCATGGCATTTAAGTTACCGACATTACTGCGTACAGCAATTCCGTAGTAATTTTGAAGTCGGTCGATAAAATTATCAGTTAATTTGCCTTTACCAGACAGTCCTTTAGTTTTTGTTTTTAGCTTTCTTAGACGCGAGCCCACTCTCTTTTGTACATAGCCAATGCACTCAAACTTTGTCACACTGTTCATTCCATAAGTGTCTTTCACACTCATGAAAGCTTTTGAGTCACCATCGGCATAATATTGCGTGTATTGAAGTCTGCGGTTTTTTTCTGAACGAAGAAATATTCGTGAAGCCCCCACAATTTCCATTTTTGACGAAGATCCCGTAAAGTTACACTGACATATGTGGTCGGCTTTTGACGACTCATATTCATTCGACGAGTTTCTTGGCATAGTCTGAAGTCTCTTACATGTAGGACAGTAGGACGACATAACTTCTACCTCTAACACCTTACCAGTATCAACTGATATTGCAGCAACACAACCATTCATAGATGTATAGCCTCTACGCTGCCATGTGCCATCCACAGATATGCCACATTTTACAAAATCAGATGAAAATTTTTGTTTTATATCCGCAATTTCAGTAGCAGCTTTTTTCATGGATTCCTCAGCTACTTCCTGAACCACTTTTAAAAGCTTTGCTTCCTGATTTTTGAAAGCAGTTTTTGTCAGTCGAGGCAAATTTAATGTTGAGCATAATTTAAATGCACCAGCAAAACCCTTGCCTATCTGCCGCATACCATATACTAGCCTGGTATTTATGACTGGTGCATTTACAACTTTTTTTGATGAAGCAAATGTAAAGAAAAAGTCACAGCATTTACATTTTAGTGTAAAATGAGAGCATAATCCATACATGGAATCCTCAAAAAGCTCTACTTTTTCAGCAAAACATTTTGGGCAGCAAAGTTGAGAAAATGCATCCACAATAAGCTCAAGATCAATGATTCTGTTACCAAACAGAGGACCAGGCATTTCTTCTGCAGTTGACATACTCTCATTTCCCAATTTTGAAGAACTAGTAGTGCATTCAGGAACAGGTGTTGAATTGCTGTTATTTTCGGAAATGTTTGTGTATTTATTTCCAAAAAATTGTCTCTTACGCTTTCTAGCAATACTTTAAACCATTTTCAAGCAAAAATAAAACAGAATAGAATTATTTTTTAACTTTCTACGCTGTCGATTCTTTCAGTATGAAAATCAAACATATATGTAAACAAAGTCACTAAACAACAAATTTGATGCCAGATTTCATACATAAAAAAGGAAAAATGTATTTCTAAATACATTTATATTTATTCTCAAATATTCTATTTTAATTTCTGACAAAATATTTGTATATTAATTTTCATATTTCATGTCATATACCATGAAAGAGAAACGTAAACAAACAATTTGGGCCACTTCCGGTTAGCAGAAAGGCATTTCCGGTCGGAGAAATTCATGATCAAGTAATATTAAAAAAGCTGTAACTTGGCTTCTAATTAAGCTAGAAACAAAATTTTTACAGATTTAGAAAGATAAAAGATTGAATTTTAATATTTGATCAAAAACGAAAAATCGATACTTTGACCGAAAATTGAGTTTTAAAAGTGTTCTGTCACCTTAAGTGTTGCAAATGCAGTCGCTTCTTCATTTACACACTCGAACCCAATTACCTCAAACCAGTCTAACGCTCTCCCAATTAAGGTATCCGACTACGTTGAAAATGCCATTTTCGGTCAAAAATCGCATTTCCTTTTTATTTTACCATTTTAAAGTTCAAGCAATTAGCTTTCTAAATCTGTCTTTGTTTTGTCTGTGCGATAATTAGAAAAAAAGTTACAGATGTTTAAAATATATTTACAGCTGTCATTCGAAACCGGAAGTGGTGAAATCGAAACCGGAAGTTGTCTGTTTAACATGCTTTTTACCGATAATTTTTGCAGTTTCAACCCATTATAATTTTAAAAACTATTTCTGACAATTTTTTTTAATTATTTAATTGATGGGCAACAATTTCGATCTTTTAATTCGACTCTTGCGATTGGCAACATTTGTTTCTTCTGACCTCACATGTTTTTGTTTTGATTTGTGCCTTACGAATTTTGATCCTAAATTTCTTCTAAAAACTTAACTTTTTTTGATTTAATTGTACAATTTTTGATCGTTGATGGTTTCTAGACATTCTGCTTTTAAAAATTCAAGTTATAATGGTTCATAAAACTATAAAAATAACTTCTTGAAAATGCAACAGTGGACTGATAACAGTAGATTGGTAACAAAAACATTGGAAGTAGCAAATATTCAAACTTGTAATGAACAAAAACTGGATTCACTGAAGAATTTTTCACAGTGCAAAGAATGTTTTAATGGAACATTAAGAGGTTATGGAATATTTTATTTAAATATTTTGGGAAGTATGTTTTTCTCAATTTGTGTTTCTTCAATTGTTTTGAGAAGAATCTGTACCTGCATGAAGATTACTTGTTTGGACTGACTTCTAATGTGACTTTAAAATGCTCCAAATGTACTTTTATTGTCAATTTTTCAGCTACTAAAAAGCTTAAAAACCAAACTTCAATTAATTTGCAACTTATTTGTGGAATGTGAGTTATTGGAAGATGACATTTGTCTGCGAAAAAGTTACGTCCTAAGCTGAATATGTTATGCCGTATGGCAAAAAGAGCATATAGACTTTGTGAAAGAAATATCTTGGCTGCTGCTACATCAACGGCTAAAGATGTCATGAATGCTGCTGTGTTGGTAGTAAAAAGCATTACAAAATGTTCCAACACGTCAATTGGAGAATGTGGAATATCCGTTGACGACAGATACATGGACATTCTTCCCTAAAAGTTTCTATAGAAACTTTATCCATCGCCACTGGGAAACTTCCAGATTAGGAAATTATGTCTAAGTTTTGTAGAATTCTAAATGTCTAGTCGAACATGCGTGTTCCTGCATTCATCTGGTATTTACTTCAATCATGGAATCTGTTTGTGCGTACAAAATCTTTGTGTGATTTTATACCACGAGATCTTAAAACAATGTTGATTTCTATGGTGTGTGATGGTGATTCCCAAGGATACATTTTAGTTAAAGATCTATTTGATGTCAACAGTGTCATAAAATGAGTGCCTAATATACTTCTAAGAAAGAGTGAGTATTCGGCAAAGAAAACTTAGAAAAAGCCAGAAAAACCTCGGTGGGAAAGAAAAACTTTCCAGTGTTATGATTAATAAAATTCAAAACTATTATGGCAGTAACACCAATCACGTCAAAGCTCTGCTAAGTGCGGCATTTTTTCTCGGTGGCTCCATCAGAGAGATACCCATGTATGCACCATGCCCAAATGGAGCTGAGAGCTGGTGTGAGTATCAATGAAGAATAGCCACCGGAAAAAATATATATAAATAAAGGTGTAAGCCTTTCCATGAAACTTTTAAATATTGTTAAACCTGTGTATACAAAGTTGTTTGATAAGCATTTATTATAAAATTGCCTCCACGGTGTGACACAAATGTAAACAAATCATTTAACGCGCTTTTTTCGGCAAATTGTTCTGAAAGAAACTTTTATTG
>BMAO01023511.1:0-36227 GCA_019973975.1 Trichonephila clavata
AAATGAAAAAAGTTTCCAAAAGAATTTCGACTGAAATGTGTGTACTTTAAGTATTTCATTTTCAATATTTTTTTTTATCAAATACGCTGACGACTTTTAAAGTTTTCAAAAGAGTCTGAAATATTTCTGAACATTTCGAATTCGTAGAATTTTAATTTTGCAAACATACACGATCAGGGGTACCACTTCTTTGATCTATCTGAATGCTCTGTATTGTTAAGTATGTAGTTGATTATATACTATACGGGTCCCCCCCCCAATTCCTACTATTAGTTCACACTCTCGATATTATTTATCTTGTTCAAATTTTCAATCGTTAGTAAAATACATTTTGAAGCGCTCGATGAGCTGAATTTTATGTACATGAAAATTTGGTTGACAATACATAATTTAATTACAATTAATAAAACAATTATTCTAAGAATATAAATACATCTATGTTCGCATATTTTTGGCGACTTGTGTCCAATAAAACATCAGTTGAACTGAAATTTGAAACATTTGTTTTGAATAGCAATGCAATACTTTAATGATAATTAATAAAAATTAATTTCCACTTCATGTTGTGATTCTGTCATATGCATACACATATTTATATACATTAACTGTAATATTTGACAAAAAGTAACTAAAATAAAATTCTTACCTAAGAAGGAATGACTTATTATTTTTTATATTACTTGCTTTTGTTACTTTATCGACAATTTATAAGCAGTATGGACAAAGATTTGAAACTGAACTGTCTAAATAACGAACTTTGTTGTGTTAAATTTTATTGGAATAAAATCTAATCTTTAATTTTGCCATCCATTTAGTAGCAATACAAAATACTTTTTAATTTATAGAAATATCATCATAACTTTGTTCATTTCATTCCTGTGTGTGTATAATGCTAATATATATCTATACATTCTCTATGCTGCAGTCATTTGAATTTTATTATACTGTATGTTGATAAATGCGTCGACTTCAAAGCATTTCAATTTTGCAGACACGAAAAAACAACCAGGGTACTACTTCTGGACCTATTCTGATTTTCTAACTGATGAAAAAATAAACGCAGTTGAACTCACCTACATTTTTTTCTTTTATCTCGTTATATAATTATTTTCACTAATTTAACAAGCACCTAGATAAGAATTTTAAACTGAATTGGCTCAGCAAAGTCATTGTTTTGTAATTTTCAGAACAATACACTTACAAATACAAGTAAATTAATGAAGTTCATGTGTACTTTAAAAAATATGCATCCATAAATGTATAATGCTGTATGGTGAAGAACATACAATAAATTTTAATAATTTGTGAGATTCATATTTCACTATCTTTCCAGAAATCAGGGAATAAATCAGTTCAATACTGAAGAGCATGATCATATAGAAATTGAGAAGCAAGTATCTATCTATATTTTTAAAACACTGATTGCATTAACCTTTCCCAATATTAAAAAAACATTTATGATAAAAGAAAATTTCTACTTATCAATTTTACTATACTACAACTGACATTTTAAATTTCATGTTATTTTTATTTTACGTCTTTATAAGCTTAAAATTCATGAGTAGTTACATATACATGCATAATTATGTAAAATTTTTAAAAAATTCTTTTAATACAGGGATAGCAAACGTTACATTCTGATTAAGGCCAGCACTTTCCATTCCTTCCTGGACAACCTTGCCTTTTACAAAACAGAATAGAAGCAGAAAAATATTGTACAGAAAAATAAATTCATTGCAAATAGTGATTTGCATATGAAAACCTTAATAAAAGTTTCATTGCAAGAGATTTTTTTAGTGTATTCAATGTTTTAAATATTGAAAATACCTTAATGTCCACCCAAAATAATATTTTGCAACCCATTGATATGTTTTTGGTAAAATTAAGGACAGGTATGTCTAACACACGCACAATAGAACATATATTATTTAATCTAAATTTTACTTATTTAACACATCTTCACAGTAATTAACAGAGGTACTTCAGTATTTAATTATCTAAAATTATGATGCAAAAAATCTGATATGTAACCATACATGTCGCGCATATCAAAAACAAGTATACATACATATAAATCAAAAATTTGTTTTACTTAATAATTTTAGAATATTACAGGGAAAAAGAAAAAAATATTTTCGAGAAGCATTTACTATAGAAATGGAAAAAGGTTTTAATTTAATACAGCTTCTTTAATGCTTATACTTTATGATGAATCAAGTACCATTTCAAACATTAGAAGTCAAAATCATCATTTAACATTTGTAAAATTACATGTAAAAAAATTATGCAGCAATTTGAAAGTCTACTCCCTGCGCTATTTTAGGTAAAAGATATGATTTATTAAGAATTGTATTCCAAATATGATAATAAATTAAGGCATTAAAATTTTTTAATAAAAATGTGTGTATAATAAAATATGTTTATGTCCATATATGGAATATAAAAGTCCTGCTCACTCTTACATGATCAAAATAAAAAAGTCATTTTTGAATCCATAATTCTTTTACAAAAATAATAATAATAATAAATGTAATGCATTTGTGTGGTATCTATTAGCAGAACATTTGTTTTTCAGATTTGACTGTGGCATAAACCTATCAAACAGATGTACAAATTTTTTTACTATGTATTACAAATAAGCATTTATAGGTATTTGCACAATTTGTAGAAGATTTATCATTATAGATTACATTTGCTTTATATCATTAGATTTATTTTTACATAAATATAAAAGACTCATGTATATTATTATTATCCTGCTTATAAGTCCTGAATAAATTTGTTGCATTGAGTTACTTACAAATATTGACCCAAGAAGAGTACTTGCATCAATTGTATATTTATTGAGAATTAGGATCATGAAACCAAATATGGCTTTATGTATAGACATTTGATTCTGTGGGATGTTGTTGCAATATACAGCTAATAACTGGAACTGTTCCTGCTCATAGGCATCATGGCTCATGAACACAGTAATAATAATAATATAATTTTTTAAAGTTCTTGATGTGTTTTTGCCTGGCAAAATTATTTGGCAGTTTAATACATAAGTTACAAATTTTGGAATGGTATGAGTACTGATTTAGCATTTCTTTGACAAACTTTGAAGTAATTTAATATTTTGCTCAAGTATAATTTGGAAAATTCAAAAGTTTCTTGAAATTTAGGATTTTCCTGATAAACTAATACTATAATTAGTTAGTTATCTTGCTTATAAGTAGTAGAAACTGTGATTTTGATTAGAATTGAACTCAATTTATTCATGATAAACTTTAGTAACTTGTTGATGTATAATAATGATTTTAATCTAAAAAAATATATTTTCACACGTTTTAACTTCAGAGTGAGAATTCTGTATCTTTTTTCCCTCTCTCTGTCTGATGTTTTTTTATCTTCCATTTTTTTTAAGTGTAAATATAAGTATATATAAAAAGATACTTTAGATACATATTAGTGATAACAAAATAAAGAAATGTCAATACATTTCTCTAAATAAGTTTTTAGTTTGCATGCACTACACATACAATACCTGGTCAAGATACATAACCAGTAGAAATTGCGAATGGAAATTTTATGCAAATATTCATTTTTATATATATTGTATTGAATTTTTTCTATCTTTTTTGCAAATCATTGTGTTGTAAAAATAAAATTCATTTTCATCATTGATAAATATTTATTATTATTCAAAAACTTTCATATTAACTCAATCCAATATGCTAATTTCTATTTTACAAGTTTAACTTGTATTTTGGAGCCATCTATTGTTTATAGATAAATTATACTATTTTTATAAATTATATGTAATTCAATAAGAAGAAAAATACATTTAAAACTGACGATAATTAAATTGAATTTCTGAAAATCATAGCACCTTTTCTGATGAAACATTCCCTTAATATTGTATAACTTTTAAAAAGTAGATCAACATGTGTTATAGGCACTTTGCATAAAGACAAGTTTAAAAAAGTATTGAATTTTTGTTATTAAAAATTGTAGATCTTCTGTACCCAGTGCTCGAAATGAGCTTAAACTAGCACTGTTTGAAACACAAAGTATTTATATATAAAATAATGAAACTAACTTTAGCTATAAAAATCACCAGGTTTGTAAAAAAAAATTTTTTCAGTTTTAAATTGGGGCACAGTTTAGCAAGTTTGAGTTTTATTGCACAACTTTTAAGTACTAAAATATAGTACTACAATATATTACCATGTAGTTAGGTACATCATGAGAATATTCAGTTTTATCTGCATTTCTTGAATCCAAAAATCTAATTGCAGTATTAGCTGAGGGCGATATTTAGATACATCATTTTCAGTAGTGTTCCATCTCTTTGAAATATTGTTTCTCACAGCAACCTGAGAATGTTTGGGCCAACAAGAAAAAAAATTAATGATAAAGCTTCCTAGTTATATAGACTATTTTTAAAACAAAAATAGCTTTGAAAACAATCTTTATTAAATAACAATGAGAACTCAAAACATAATCAAGCGGAAATGCTTTTAGTAATGAGAACTGAAATAATTAACCATTTCACACTACAAGAGTTGATTGAGCTCAAAAATATTTTTAATTCTATTTAAGAGTGGAAAACTGCTTTAAAATGAAACCAAAACCTAAGCTCTTCAAATATCTTTAAAACTAATTTATTATCAGATCTGAAATTTGGTGGCAAGCTTCTCAATGATATGGGTCACAAGAAAATGTCAAAAAATTGTTTTTGAAATGTTTAGGGCATTGTGTGGCCTTAACATAGTATGATTTGTACCAATACATTGTGAAACCTTTAAAGATGTTATAAAATAATAACATTGAGCACTTTGATAGTCTTAATAATTATTACCTACAAATGTTTGAATTTTTTTTTATATAAATCATTCTCCTTGGAAAAAAATACAAATCATACTAAAATATGTGATTAATTTTAGAAATTATTTGAAACATGCTAAATTATTTTCATTAAAATTTTTACATTTTGGAACATACAAAAAAATTTTTAGTTAGTTTAAATTAGTAATTAAAATTATTTAACGTGCATCATTTATCAACATTTAATTTTAATATTACATGATTTTATACATGTGAAAGTTTTATTTTTTTAACTAAGAAATTCATTGCAATTTAAAAAATGCATTTTTCATATTCTTTTGAAACACTATCAGTGATATTGCTTCATTATGTACTTATGAAGAGTATTTTTTCTAAGATGTATTCAAAAAAGTTTTTTTTTGTCAGTTTCAATCTTTATTTGCATTAATATGGATATATAAAATTGAAACATTGTTATTGTACACTAATTTTTTAAACAACTGTTCTATAAAAATTCCCAAGACATAGCAAAATCTTGCAAAATATTTGACGAATCTGTAATGAAATAACACATTTGCCAGCTTTGATTGTCTGACTTTACTTAGTAATTATCATTTACAAAGATTTGAAATTTCTTTTAGAAATTTCTCTTTAGACGGTCTTCAAAGTTTAAAAAAGAAAATACTCTTTCACTATTAAGTTAAAGAAAAAAATCATGTTAATACATAATGTTTAGAAATAATGATTAAATGTTATTGGATTTTTCTTTATTACAAATTATTTCTTATGAGTTATTGAATTGCATTTAAATTGTCTAATTGATGTAAACCAAACAAATATTTCCATACAATTTTAAAAAATAAAAGAATGATTAACATTAAAAACTTTGATGTCCAAACAATAATACTGAAATGGATTTTCAAGAATAGCAAAAAGGAAACTTTATATGAATATTAGAAAATAAGTTAAATTCCCAGGCTTTTTCGTAATTACCAAGAAGTTTCTATTTAAAAAAAAATATAACTAATGTCACAAATTTGTGGTAAGAAATAAATACCTTTGCTTACAAAGAATGGATGAATGTATCCATCTGCTCTGAAACATGACACATTTTAGAATGTAAAAATAATATTGTTAAGGTTGGGGTTCCAGGATTTCAAAGAGCAAGTCAATTCTTCAGGAGCAATGAAAACTTATCCTTTTAAAACAATCCTGAGAAATGCCACAGAACTAGAATTCCCTTAATAAATCCCAGAAGTTCTTCACAGCACTCAGACACAACTAACAGTGTCCAGGAATACAAATAAGGAATGTATTCAGGTAACTTTACAGTCTGCACGAATTTTTGGAGAAAAATTCGCTTACATCATGAATTTTGATATTATTATATTTCTCATATTTCCAGAAGCAATTTGTTCAATAGAGCGTTCCATAATTTTTTAATCACAATGTGGCTGGCACTAATAAAAAATAATTACTAAACCTAAAACTATACAAAAATTCGAAGTCAAAAGATAGAAGTATAAGCTAAACTTAAATGTAATACTACTAGCTTTCATGGCCCGGCGTTACACGGGCTTTCTCTACTTTTATAAATTTTCCGTTCTCTTCACAAAATCTCAATGACCAATATTCTTTTTTGAAGTAACTTTGGCTTCTATGTTTTTTCCTCTCCTCTAAGCCCGGCGTTGCACGGGCTTATACCGAGGGTATAACTTAATTCCCATGTTAATTTCCTCCTTTTATTCTAAAGCCAACACTTTGGTGTGGGTTTGACGCGTACGATGTGAGTGCATGACCCGTGAGTGCGTGTCATGGCTTTGTTGCTTAACATTTTCCCATCTCTTCACAAATTCTCGATCCTAGTACCACTGAAGACCCGCCGTGTAGGGACCGGATGCACGTAAAAAATGTCGAGAGCTCAAACGTCCTCCCGTTGGTGTGGTGTGGTAGTTAGGAGAGGGGGTGCCAGCTCAGGTGTCGTCCGCGTCACTTGACCATGTTTCAAAATTACGCGGACCGTCCCTAAAAGGCCTCGTGTTGCTGAACAGTGGGACGTTAATATTCACTCAACTTCACAAATTCAGCACTTCCAGTATTATTTTCCGAAATTACTTTGATTTCTTTGTTTCTTTCCTCTCTGCTTAGCCCGGCGTTGCACGGGCTTTTACCGAGTGAATAACTTCACCCTCATGGAAATTTCGTGTTTCCCTCAGGCCGATAGCACTTGTGTGTGTGTGTGTGCGTGCGATGTGAGTGATTTCTTTAACAATGTCATAAAACTCCCTTTTTCGAAATTTGTTCATGCGTTGGTGTGGTGTGGTAATTATTAAAGATGGGTAAAAGCTCATGTGTCGTCCTCGTCAATTAAGCATCGTTAAAAATTTCGAGGTCCGTCACCAAAAACCCTCGAATAGGCAAACAGTGCGAATTTAAAAATCACCCACTCACTTTCCAATTCTTTCGTTTTACCGAGTGAATAACTTCCTCCCCATGGAAATTTCGTGTTTCCCTCAGGCCGATAGCACTTGTGTGTGTGTATGCGCGCGATGTGAGGGATTTCTTTAACTATGTCATAAAAACTCCCTTTTTCGAAATTTGTTCTTGCGTTGGTGTGGTGTGGTAATTATTAAAGATGGGTGAAAGCTCAGGTGTCGTCCTCGTCACTTGAGAATGGTTGAAAATTTCGAGGTCCGTCACCAAAAATTTTCGAATAGGCAAACAGGGTGAATTTTAAAATCACCCACTCACTTTCCAATTCTTTCGTGCAATTTTTTATTTCCCGGAAACGAAAATGTAGTCTTTTTAAAAATAGTTGTATGCTGAAAAAAAGACAGAAAGTATAAATTTTTAAAATTACAAAATTTCACTACTATTTTAATTCTTGGAGTAAAATTGTGAGGATTTTTTGAAATATTCGACTCGGGGGAAAAAAGTTTCATGCAATTACCTTTATAAAAGAAGAAATTATTAAATGATTGATTTATGTATTTTGAGTGTTTTATTAAAATTTGTTCAAATAAATTTTCGGCTTTTTATTTTTTAAATCACTGATTCTGAAAGTTTTAAAAATCATTTTTATTTAAACGTAACGATATTGATTCATATGAGAAAAAATCATAAAATATGCAAATCATCAATGTTTTGTAAAAAAAAAAGTTGTTTTTTTCCTATAAAATTATTTAAAGAAATATAGTTTTTGGCATTTTATTTTTTTAATCATTGATTCTAAATGATCAATGACTTTTTTAAAAATTATTTTCTATTAAATGCATCGATATTTATTTATTTTAGAAGAAATCATAAAATAGGCAAAGTATTATTATTTTGAAAAAAAAAATCCTAATCGTGACAAATAAATGATGTTTGGTAATTTAATTTATTCAATCACTGATATTAAAAGAGCAAAGTATGAATCTTTTTAGTTCAGATGGTTTACTTATCATAGTTATAAGAAATCCTTATACGTACCGATTGAAAAATTTCGATTAATGATTTACAGAAAACAATTCTTTCAACAAAGAAAACATTCTGATATAATATATTAGGAAAAACCAAGCATGTTCATTATTTTAACAATAATTATTTTCTTAGAGCTTAAAATAATACAAAGGGTTTGTGTGTATGTGTGGTATTTTCATTTGCCAATGAATCGTTATATACTGGTAGCTAAAGTATAGTCCAGAAAACTATAATCTATCGTTTTATCCTGAAAAGAAAACAGATTATACAGTGTTATCATTACATAATTAATCTAGTAATGAATAACGGAAAAAATATTGCAACAGCAAGTTTGACCTTGGCCACTGAGCATTAAACAGAGGGGGAAAAAATAATAATAATGATTCTCGCGCATGCGCAAAGCCTTTAGAATGTCTTTAAAGTTTTCATTATTTTTGAGGGCTCAATTTTTAATTGAAAATTCCAAGTTTTCACATATTGATTGGAAACAACAATAATTTTTGAAGAAAAAATGTTACAAAATAATGCTTATATTATTTCTCGCAAAAAACTTTATTTTACGAAAATCACAAAAAACCCCTTTAAAATCCATAATTTTTAAGCAAAATCGACACAAGGGAAAAAATTTCATGCAATTTTTTTTTCAATGAAGAAATTATTAAATGATTGATTTGAGTATTTTGAGTGTTTTATTACAATTCGTTCAAAAAAGTTTTCGGCTTTTTATTTTTTAAATCACTGATTCTGAAAGTTTTAAAAATCATTTTTATATAAACGCAACAATATTGATTCATATGAGAAAAAATCATAAAATATGCAAAACAGCATTGTTTTGTAAAAAAAAAAAGTTGTTTTTTTTTCTATAAAATTCTTTAAAGAAACATAGTTTTTTCCCGGAAACGAAACTGTAGCATTTTTAAAAATAGTTGTATGCTGAAAAAAGAACAGAAAGTATAAATTTTTCAAATTACAAAATTTCACTATTTTTTTAATTCTTGAAGTAAAATTGTGAGAAATTTTTGAAATATTCGACACGGGGGGAAAAAGGTTTAATGCAATTACATTTATAAAAGAAGAAATTATTAAATGATTGATTTAAGTATTTTGAGTGTTTTATTAAAATTTGTTCAAAAAAGTTTTTGGCTTTTTTTTTAAAATCACTGATTCTAAAAGTTTTAAAAATCATTTTTATTTAAAAGTAACAATGTTGATTAATTTTGGAAAAAATCATGAAATATGCAAAAAATCTTTGTTTTCTAAGAAAAAAAGTTTTTTTTTTTAAATTCAAAAAAAAAAAAGATAGTTTTCGGCATTTTACTTTTTTAATCACTGATTCTAAATATCAATGAACTTTTTAAAAATCATTTTCTTTTAAATTCATCGATATTTATAAAATACAAAACTATAACTTATTAATATTTTTACATTAAAATTGATTAAAAATATTCATTTAGCAATTAATTGTGACATTCCGTTTGCTTAAATAATGGCAGCACTGAAAATTTACGTGGGAAAAATAAACAGAAATGAAAGCTTCTTGTTAGGAATTGTTCAAAAAGATAGAAATTACTTTGAATGATTAAAAATCAGAAAAAAAACCTTTTTTAAAGCAAAAAAAAAAAAAAATGAAAAGAGTACATTAAAATAACAGAGGATCATGTTAAAATAAGTATTTATCAGTAAAATTAATTTACTTGGGAAAAATAAGCAGAAACGAACAACATCAAATTCGCTAGATTCGAACCCAGACACAAGAAAGAATTAGATACTTTGCGAAAGCGACGCGCTTTGCAACTACGCCACGCAGACCCGTAGCGGAGAGTGAAAATAGGCAAAAATAATGATTGGGAGGTTCAAATTGAAATTAATTTTTAATTGAGGAGATCCACAGGATATTCACATAACGATTGAAAGATTTCGATTGAAGATTACATTTAAATGTATTGCAAAAAATTTATTGATTTTTGATATTTAAAAAAAACAATTAATAATAAAGAATATATAATACGAATATAGCTTTTTTTTCCCTAAGGAATTTATACCTATTTAACTGACTATTTCCAAAAAAAATATTTCAAAATAGGCAAATTCTTCGATTTTATTACGAAATTATATGTCAAAAAAAGAAATATACATTAGGCATTATTTTAAAGTAAACAATAAGTTTTATGAAAGAGAACAAAAATTTCGATACTGATAAATATTTTAAATGAATCTCAGAAATGCATTGAATGCATTTATCATCTTAATCTGACATATATAGTTATTTAATTTTGAAAATTATATAAAGAAAATTGACAAAAAAATAATTCTTTCACTCGCATTTTTTTTTACTCGCCAAAGTTACTGATTTGCCCCTGTTTAAGGCAGAATTTTTTTAGTGTAACCCTTGAGTTGGATGCGGTCGAAGGCGAAACAGGTCAGAAGTCTTTGGCGCAAAGCTAATTTTCGACGCCAATGTTTGGCTAAATGTAAAATCGCGTATTTTGAATTATTTTAAAAATCATTACCTTCATTTTAAGGGCATAATTTTTACGTTAATGCTCTCAAACATCACCAACTATTTGCAAAAATAACGTACTTTGAAATAAAAAATGTACAAATTACTACTTTTTAATTTATTTCTCAGAAAAACATAAGTTTACGAAAATCAAAATCTTTTTTTTTTAAAGTCCGTAATTTTGAAGCAATTTTTTCAATATTCGTATATGTTACGGATAATATTACTGCACACACGGAAAAAAGGGTTTGTGAGATTATCTTCATAAATGACGAAGTTATTCAATGTGAAGTAAAAATTAAGACTACTTTTTAAAAATTCTTTAAAAAAAAGTTTTGGGAATTTTATTTTTTAAATGAATGGATCTAAAAGAGAAAGGCTTGAAGTTAATTAGTGTAGAATATCGATTAAATAACACGAAAAGTAATTCATACCCAACGATTTAGAAATAATTTTCATAAAAACGCATCAGTTTTAACACTATTTTAAAAAATTCGAAGAAAATAGAAAATATCGTTATTTTACAAAACCATTATACCGTGTCGTGGCAAAATAAAAGATCTTTCCGATTCTGTAATTATTTTTTGTCTAATTTCGACACCGAAAATAAGATGACAATTTTAATATGGTGGAAAACGTAAGATTACCGCTCGGCCGAAACGGAAGGGAAGTTCCGCCAAGTAAACAACCGGCAGGAGTAAAACAATTAGGCGTTTTAAGGTTTTTAATTAATATCATTTTAACTAAGTACAATATCGGATTATAAATGGGCAATACGGCTTCCCCGGAAAATTCCCGATCTTTTGGTACCTTCCGCGACTTTCTGCGTGGTGCTGTTCGTGAGAAGATAGACGCACATACATAGATAGATAGATAGATAGATAGATAGATACGTTTGTTTACCTTCGAATTTTAATAGTGTAAGATAAACTAAAACTATATACAAGGGGTGATCAAATGAAAAGGTACGAAACGACATAAAAATGAAACAGTTAAATATTTTCATATTCCGCCAAGGGAGAATGTAGCGAGACATCTCGGGATGCCATTGGAGACTCTGACTGGGATCGGATCTAGCGCGGGTGCCCGCATGCGCAGGAGAGAGCAAAGGCTCTTATAAAAAGCGGCGTCCAAATGATGCGAGCACAGAATCATGTTTAAAACTTTTCCCCCTAATAACTCGGAACTCTCATTTAAGTATAGATAACAAAGTGCTTCTCTATACAGCCGTCATGCATCCCATTATTGCCTACGCTTGTCCAGTTTGGGGATATGCCGCAAATTCAAATATAAATATTTTAAATGTAGTCCAAAACTCATACATTCGTATGACAGTAAAAGCAACAAGATATACGAGAAATGACGATATTAATAACGCTCTTAAAATCAATAGTTTTAAATCTCATATTCAAAAATTAGCCTTTAACTTTTTTAACTCTCTCTCAGATACCAACAATATTAATATGTCAAATCTAATTCCATAGAATGCAAATCATAATACTAAAAGGCCAAGGAGAATCCTTCTGGACTCCTACAACCCGCCATAAGCTCTTTTCTCTGGCAATAATTTCTTAATTATTGCACCCAGAAAATTTTTTGCTTTTACTTTTTTAAGCTCATATTATTTTCTCTACTCTTCCCCACTGGACAAGCTATTTTTCATTATCTATTACTTACCCTTCGTGGGCAGCCAATAAGAGTCTATATCATCATCCTTCACTGATAAATCAGAAAGCACAATTCTCAGCTCTCAATCCTGCAGATTTTTAGAGAATTTATTTCTCTGACAAGAAAACTACCCATAGCCACGCCTCCAGATCACCTCCAACCAATCACAAGCCAACAAGCCTCCCCGCAGAATGAAAATTTCCAAATAAGCCGCTTCAACATCTTAGACTGTCATGATATGAGATTGAGGACTGTTTTTCAGTCCAGACGCCCACAGATACACCGAAATCACCGAATGCGAGCACAGAATTACTCGAGCACAGAAAAAGCATTAACTCCGATGTGTACTGTGAGACACTCCGACGCCTACGCAGGTCCATCAAGAACAAAAGACCGGGGCTGCTCACGGAGGGTGTGGTTCTGCTCCATGATAACGCGCGTCCACACGTCTCCAGAATCACACAAATGGAACTGGACAAGTTCCAATGGGAGACGTTGGACCATCCGTCCTACAGTCTGGACATGTCACCCTGCGATTTCCATGTGTTTGGTCCACTGAAGAAACACCTGAAAGGAAAGCGCTTCAACTCGGACGACGTACTCAAGGACACTGTGAAGGACTGGGTCTCGTCACAGCCACAGGAATTCTGGGAACAAGGAATCCTGCGGCTTGTTCATCAGTGGGATCGTTGTGCTCAGGCCTATGGGGTATATTTTGAATAAAGTCTATATTTGTACCCACCGTGTCGTTTTGTACCTTTTCATTTGATCACCCCTTGTATATATTTACTCACAATACAAAAACTAAAATAGTAGAAAATATATTAAAACTATTTAATGTACTAAAAAGAATTTAAAGAATATAAAATAATAATGTTTGCAAATTCGAAAGTTAGCGCGCAATCACAAGTGTCATACCATTAGCTGTTATTTGTTTACATGATAGCACGTTTTTACTCACGTGATGATGGCCACAATCGCAGCGCCCTCTATTGATGAATCGACCCCATTATTTTCTTGCAAGATTCCTGAATTCACACAGTGACTTGACAAATATAGCTCCCTCCTAGCATATTTTATGCCTGATCATGTGGATTCCTAACGGAAGATGACGCTAGTTTCTGTTGAACATACTCTAGATGTAAAATTCTGTACTGCTTAAAACTTTTGGTGTGTCAGTGACACAGTTTGAAATTTAAAAAAGAATAGGTAGGAATGCTTCATTTCTACAAGAATTATTTATCAAACCAAACGAAAATTGAACTTTTACCTCTATTTTATCTTCAAGACTATCTCAGTCCATCCTATAATAACCGGAAAAACCTATTCACAAAATATTTTACAACACTTTCTTTTGCTGGAAATCGGAAATTTTTTAAAAATTATCATCTCTTACATTTCGAGATGCATTGGTCATAAAGAAATTTCAGTCTGCTTTCGTTTATTATATATTTAACAACAACTACTTCCGTAAGGATTCATTATTTTGAAATTAAGAATTATTGTGAAAATTTTAAATTAATCTTCAGAAATAGTTTTTTTTCTTTTCTATTTTGACGCAATTAGCTTAGAATGATTTCGATCACTCTCGGTTTCACTGTGAAATATCAATGAGAGTTGACTTTAGTGGCGTACTCAGTTTATTGGAGCGCCTACATTTAAAAAGATAAAAAAAAAAACTTTGACGAATGTGCCGATACGTAATTTTCATGCTAAAAATTAAAACTCCAGTTGGTCTATAGGAAGGGTTTGAGCCCCCTGATCCCATCCTTGTGTTCGCTACTGGGTGACTTGTTTCTCCCCTCCCCTCTTCGATCATGAAATATGCTGAGAATCAGGAAGAATGGCATAAAGCAGGATCCAAAAAAACCTGATTATTTTTTTGTCAAATGAAAGAAATACCTACACATTTTTTTCATTCTGACTTCTACAGGAAAAATGTATATTTTGTGTGATTTCTGTTCGAATATCAGTACTGATTTTACTTGTTATTATTTCTTTAAGAGCTACATTTAATATTTTATCTGTGACACTGTACAGCTGGTTCAATATTTGTCTTAATTTTAACACATCTCAGAGCAAATAACTTGTCTATTTTCAAAGGTAGCGTTTCTTAGCGTCAAAACTGAATATGTCTGTTGCAAAATGTTAATGAAGAATGGTAAATTTTTAAAACTTCCGATTCTGCAAGTTTAAATTTTCAACAAAAAAAGCACAACGTAAACTCCACTTGTAAAGGATCAGATCTGCCACACAAGGGTTAGTGCACTACTTCTTCAAAAACAGAATTTTATAATTTGTTTTTAAAAAAAAAGACCACTCAGAACGAGTAACTTCCAGCTCTCTACCACAATGGTGAAGAGAATGATCATCAATACCTCAAGATGCTCCGAAGAGCACCTATGGGGCGTATTCACACACAGGGAGAGACCCCGTCAATCATCATCGTAGTCTTAAGGGAATTCTTCTTTGCTGCCTATTCAACCATTAGGAAACTACTTAAGGAAATAAAATAGACATTAAAAGTGGTAATTGCAAAATTTAATAAAATTTCAATATTTTAATATCAATTTCTCCCCCTCGTTAGTCACGCTGAGTAGTTCAACTTTTCATTCTAAATTAGCATTTTACAAGATACTTACGGAATAACGGTTCCATAATTGCGTTGCTTTTAGGATTCTGCACTGTTTTCGCAAATTCACTATTAACTGATTTAACGTATAGCGAACTCACTCGTAACTGATTATTAATTTGTACGTAGATTATTAAAAATGATTCACCAGTTGAAAAGAATTGAATTTTTTAACGAAGATAATTCAGTTTGAATGATCTCAGAATAACAGGCACATTTACTTTTCATCCACTTTAAATTTTTCTTTTTTACCGAGAGGTGGCACTGCATACATGTAGTATACACAAAATGTTATGTATTACTTTCATAATTCAAAGTTCTTTATCACCGAAATTCAGTTTTTTTCTTCTCAAAGTTTTGCAGCTACACAGTTTTAAATCACTTCATTTCATATTAAATCAATAGAATTATGGGTATAAATAGTAAATGAATTACGCACACATTTCGTTTTCTTCTTCAGTACATTTTTACAAATGCTTAGATCTGCTCACTAGATGGCAGTGTACGCTATTGTCTGGATTCTTAAATGAGTGTTAGATTTCTGCAGAGCACATGGATAATATTCTACTCATAAATTACTTAATGTTTGTTTTTGTACTTCTTTTGGCTTGTGTGGTTAAAGTTGGAAAGCTTTGGAAATGTACATTCTTTTTTTATTTATAAAATTAAAGTTGAAACAGTTTAATATTTTCAGATACTTTTTTTAAATAGAAATTCTAAATTGGCTGTTACTGTGATGTATACAAAAATTCAATGTTATCTGAATCGTCCAAAATTTTTAGTAATAAAAGGTTTTTGAAATCGCAGGGATCTCCAAGCGCTTTCGCTAAACTCTGCAGGAGTATAACACTCATTTAAGAATGGAGACAATAACGTGTACTGCCATCTGGTGAGCAGATGTATGAACTTCGAGAAACATTTCGACTTGTGATAATATTGGTAAAATAATAAACTAAATACTTCTACAACTCAAAACCCTGTATTTCCTAATGAAAAATATATTTTGTACTGTATTGTTGTAAATGTTTTTGCTCTATGTGCAATTAAAATTAAAGTTTCCTTTACACTGACACTTAGGTTGTTGCAGATTAGATGACAAATAACTTATGTTTGGATTGTAAGTGGATGTGTGGGAGTTTTCTCTGAGGAGAATCGTATCGCATATGGTTACTACAAGTTTTGTAGTAACCATATTCCTCTCAAGGATACATCTTTGCGATCGATCTTCGTCTAGAAAAGAGAATTTGGCGGTAGAAAATCCAGCCCACGTTATTGAAGATTGCCCGTCTGTTGGATCTTCTTATGTCTGACTGCGTCACTAAGTTAGAGTTTCTTCATCAAATTAAAATGATTTTTGTGATATTATACAAATGAGGATTTAGATATCTTCAACACAGGGCCAATCCTAGCAGGGCGTGCCCCGCACGTGGCCGACCAAAATAAGAGGCTGTCGTAGGCCCCATAGTGTTCTATAAATCAAGCAAAAGTTTTTTACGAATTTCTCAAAATAAAACTTGTAATAAGTCCAATAACTATATATGCTGAATTTTAAATAGTTATTGAAAAATCAAAATAAGTCCCGATTTCCCGTCAGCATAGCATAGTTTTAGAAAAATAGATTGTGGTATACAATGTGTGTTGGTCCTTATGTCCATTAAAATTTACTCTTTACACTCATCCTTCCTTTAATTGCAAAATTCGTGGCACAGCCTGCTTTCCGCTATAAAAAAAAAAAAAAAATTGGCAGTTATAGAGACTGCCGATGGAAGTGAAAACTTAGAACTTTTAGTATTAAAATATGAAATTTCATAATGTTTAAATTAAAATTATCAACATCAATCTGGTTTTCACATTACTGACACTCCGAGCAAAAACTAAATGCATGTTTACATGGTTTTTTATTATTCAAATTACGGGCTGTACGAAAGATCATGACAAAATATAAATACAATTCAATTGAAATAACAATTAATATACAATCATATTATTTATGGATAGTATTTGTATTTACTTAAATTTCAATGTACTTGATTTTTAACATTATTTTAATTGTTTGCATCATTAATTTCAACAATACTTAGAGTTTTTGTACTTTCAATTATTTCATTTTGTTCTAAAAAAGATACAATAGGCTTATGGTAACTAAAGTAAGAAAGGAAAATGTTTGATTCAAATTTATCTAAGTATCGCGTAAAAACAGCATCGATCGTTATTATATATCTTGTAGTACTGAGTTTTCGATCATTTGACATATCTAAATTAAGTGTTTCATTTAGAAATTCAATTCTTTTACCTATATTTTATCTTCAAGACGATCTCAGTCCATCCTATAATAACCGGAAAAACCTATTCACAAAATATTTACAACACTTTCTTTTGCTGGAAATCGGAAATTTTTTAAAAATTATCATCTCTTACATTTCGAGATGCATTGGTCATAAAGAAATTTCAGTCTGCTTTCGTTTATTATATATTTAACAACAACTACTTCCGTAAGGATTCATTATTTTGAAATTAAGAATTATTGTGAAAATTTTAAATTAATCTTCAGAAATAGTTTTTTTTTCTTTTCTATTTTGACGCAATTAGCTTAGAATGATTTCGATCACTCTCGGTTTCACTGTGAAATATCAATGAGAGTTGACTTTAGTGGCGTACTCAGTTTATTGGAGCGCCTACATTTAAAAAGATAAAAAAAAAAACTTTGACGAATGTGCCGATACGTAATTTTCATGCTAAAAATTAAAACTCCAGTTGGTCTATAGGAAGGGTTTGAGCCCCCTGATCCCATCCTTGTGTTCGCTACTGGGTGACTTGTTTCTCCCCTCCCCTCTTCGATCATGAAATATGCTGAGAATCAGGAAGAATGGCATAAAGCAGGATCCAAAAAAACCTGATTATTTTTTTGTCAAATGAAAGAAATACCTACACATTTTTTTCATTCTGACTTCTACAGGAAAAATGTATATTTTGTGTGATTTCTGTTCGAATATCAGTACTGATTTTACTTGTTATTATTTCTTTAAGAGCTACATTTAATATTTTATCTGTGACACTGTACAGCTGGTTCAATATTTGTCTTAATTTTAACACATCTCAGAGCAAATAACTTGTCTATTTTCAAAGGTAGCGTTTCTTAGCGTCAAAACTGAATATGTCTGTTGCAAAATGTTAATGAAGAATGGTAAATTTTTAAAACTTCCGATTCTGCAAGTTTAAATTTTCAACAAAAAAAGCACAACGTAAACTCCACTTGTAAAGGATCAGATCTGCCACACAAGGGTTAGTGCACTACTTCTTCAAAAACAGAATTTTATAATTTGTTTTTAAAAAAAAAGACCACTCAGAACGAGTAACTTCCAGCTCTCTACCACAATGGTGAAGAGAATGATCATCAATACCTCAAGATGCTCCGAAGAGCACCTATGGGGCGTATTCACACACAGGGAGAGACCCCGTCAATCATCATCGTAGTCTTAAGGGAATTCTTCTTTGCTACCTATTCAACCATTAGGAAACTACTTAAGGAAATAAAATAGACATTAAAAGTGGTAATTGCAAAATTTAATAAAATTTCAATATTTTAATATCAATTTCTCCCCCTCGTTAGTCACGCTGAGTAGTTCAACTTTTCATTCTAAATTAGCATTTTACAAGATACTTACGGAATAACGGTTCCATAATTGCGTTGCTTTTAGGATTCTGCACTGTTTTCGCAAATTCACTATTAACTGATTTAACGTATAGCGAACTCACTCGTAACTGATTATTAATTTGTACGTAGATTATTAAAAATGATTCACCAGTTGAAAAGAATTGAATTTTTTAACGAAGATAATTCAGTTTGAATGATCTCAGAATAACAGGCACATTTACTTTTCATCCACTTTAAATTTTTCTTTTTTACCGAGAGGTGGCACTGCATACATGTAGTATACACAAAATGTTATGTATTACTTTCATAATTCAAAGTTCTTTATCACCGAAATTCAGTTTTTTTCTTCTCAAAGTTTTGCAGCTACACAGTTTTAAATCACTTCATTTCATATTAAATCAATAGAATTATGGGTATAAATAGTAAATGAATTACGCACACATTTCGTTTTCTTCTTCAGTACATTTTTACAAATGCTTAGATCTGCTCACTAGATGGCAGTGTACGCTATTGTCTGGATTCTTAAATGAGTGTTAGATTTCTGCAGAGCACATGGATAATATTCTACTCATAAATTACTTAATGTTTGTTTTTGTACTTCTTTTGGCTTGTGTGGTTAAAGTTGGAAAGCTTTGGAAATGTACATTCTTTTTTTATTTATAAAATAAAAGTTGAAACAGTTTAATATTTTCAGATACTTTTTTTAAATAGAAATTCTAAATTGGCTGTTACTGTGATGTATACAAAAATTCAATGTTATCTGAATCGTCCAAAAGTTTTAGTAATAAAAGGTTTTTGAAATCGCAGGGATCTCCAAGCGCTTTCGCTAAACTCTGCAGGAGTATAACACTCATTTAAGAATGGAGACAATAACGTGTACTGCCATCTGGTGAGCAGATGTATGAACTTCGAGAAACATTTCGACTTGTGATAATATTGGTAAAATAATAAACTAAATACTTCTACAACTCAAAACCCTGTATTTCCTAATGAAAAATATATTTTGTACTGTATTGTTGTAAATGTTTTTGCTCTATGTGCAATTAAAATTAAAGTTTCCTTTACACTGACACTTAGGTTGTTGCAGATTAGATGACAAATAACTTATGTTTGGATTGTAAGTGGATGTGTGGGAGTTTTCTCTGAGGAGAATCGTATCGCATATGGTTACTACAAGTTTTGTAGTAACCATATTCCTCTCAAGGATACATCTTTGCGATCGATCTTCGTCTAGAAAAGAGAATTTGGCGGTAGAAAATCCAGCCCACGTTATTGAAGATTGCCCGTCTGTTGGATCTTCTTATGTCTGACTGCGTCACTAAGTTAGAGTTTCTTCATCAAATTAAAATGATTTTTGTGATATTATACAAATGAGGATTTAGATATCTTCAACACAGGGCCAATCCTAGCAGGGCGTGCCCCGCACGTGGCCGACCAAAATAAGAGGCTGTCGTAGGCCCCATAGTGTTCTATAAATCAAGCAAAAGTTTTTTACGAATTTCTCAAAATAAAACTTGTAATAAGTCCAATAACTATATATGCTGAATTTTAAATAGTTATTGAAAAATCAAAATAAGTCCCGATTTCCCGTCAGCATAGCATAGTTTTAGAAAAATAGATTGTGGTATACAATGTGTGTTGCTCCTTATGTCCATTAAAATTTACTCTTTACACTCATCCTTCCTTTAATTGCAAAATTCGTGGCACAGCCTGCTTTCCGCTATAAAAAAAAAAAAAAAAAATTGGCAGTTATAGAGACTGCCGATGGAAGTGAAAACTTAGAACTTTTAGTATTAAAATATGAAATTTCATAATGTTTAAATTAAAATTATCAACATCAATCTGGTTTTCACATTACTGACACTCCGAGCAAAAACTAAATGCATGTTTACATGGTTTTTTATTATTCAAATTACGGGCTGTACGAAAGATCATGACAAAATATAAATACAATTCAATTGAAATAACAATTAATATACAATCATATTATTTATGGATAGTATTTGTATTTACTTAAATTTCAATGTACTTGATTTTTAACATTATTTTAATTGTTTGCATCATTAATTTCAACAATACTTAGAGTTTTTGTACTTTCAATTATTTCATTTTGTTCTAAAAAAGATACAATAGGCTTATGGTAACTAAAGTAAGAAAGGAAAATGTTTGATTCAAATTTATCTAAGTATCGCGTAAAAACAGCATCGATCGTTATTATATATCTTGTAGTACTGAGTTTTCGATCATTTGACATATCTAAATTAAGTGTTTCATTTAGAAATTCAATTCTTTTACCTATATTTTATCTTCAAGACGATCTCAGTCCATCCTATAATAACCGGAAAAACCTATTCACAAAATATTTTACAACACTTTCTTTTGCTGGAAATCGGAAATTTTTTAAAAATTATCATCTCTTACATTTCGAGATGCATTGGTCATAAAGAAATTTCAGTCTGCTTTCGTTTATTATATATTTAACAACAACTACTTCCGTAAGGATTCATTATTTTGAAATTAAGAATTATTGTGAAAATTTTAAATTAATCTTCAGAAATAGTTTTTTTTCTTTTCTATTTTGACGCAATTAGCTTAGAATGATTTCGATCACTCTCGGTTTCACTGTGAAATATCAATGAGAGTTGACTTTAGTGGCGTACTCAGTTTATTGGAGCGCCTACATTTAAAAAGATAAAAAAAAAAACTTTGACGAATGTGCCGATACGTAATTTTCATGCTAAAAATTAAAACTCCAGTTGGTCTATAGGAAGGGTTTGAGCCCCCTGATCCCATCCTTGTGTTCGCTACTGGGTGACTTGTTTCTCCCCTCCCCTCTTCGATCATGAAATATGCTGAGAATCAGGAAGAATGGCATAAAGCAGGATCCAAAAAAACCTGATTATTTTTTTGTCAAATGAAAGAAATACCTACACATTTTTTTCATTCTGACTTCTACAGGAAAAATGTATATTTTGTGTGATTTCTGTTCGAATATCAGTACTGATTTTACTTGTTATTATTTCTTTAAGAGCTACATTTAATATTTTATCTGTGACACTGTACAGCTGGTTCAATATTTGTCTTAATTTTAACACATCTCAGAGCAAATAACTTGTCTATTTTCAAAGGTAGCGTTTCTTAGCGTCAAAACTGAATATGTCTGTTGCAAAATGTTAATGAAGAATGGTAAATTTTTAAAACTTCCGATTCTGCAAGTTTAAATTTTCAACAAAAAAGCACAACGTAAAATCACTGACAAAGGATATATAAAAAAAAAAAAAAAAAAAAAAAAAATAATTTCAACAAAAAAAGCACAACGTAAACTCCACTTGTAAAGGATCAGATCTGCCACACAAGGGTTAGTGCACTACTTCTTCAAAAACAGAATTTTATAATTTGTTTTTAAAAAAAAAGACCACTCAGAACGAGTAACTTCCAGCTCTCTACCACAATGGTGAAGAGAATGATCATCAATACCTCAAGATGCTCCGAAGAGCACCTATGGGGCGTATTCACACACAGGGAGAGACCCCGTCAATCATCATCGTAGTCTTAAGGGAATTCTTCTTTGCTACCTATTCAACCATTAGGAAACTACTTAAGGAAATAAAATAGACATTAAAAGTGGTAATTGCAAAATTTAATAAAATTTCAATATTTTAATATCAATTTCTCCCCCTCGTTAGTCACGCTGAGTAGTTCAACTTTTCATTCTAAATTAGCATTTTACAAGATACTTACGGAATAACGGTTCCATAATTGCGTTGCTTTTAGGATTCTGCACTGTTTTCGCAAATTCACTATTAACTGATTTAACGTATAGCGAACTCACTCGTAACTGATTATTAATTTGTACGTAGATTATTAAAAATGATTCACCAGTTGAAAAGAATTGAATTTTTTAACGAAGATAATTCAGTTTGAATGATCTCAGAATAACAGGCACATTTACTTTTCATCCACTTTAAATTTTTCTTTTTTACCGAGAGGTGGCACTGCATACATGTAGTATACACAAAATGTTATGTATTACTTTCATAATTCAAAGTTCTTTATCACCGAAATTCAGTTTTTTTCTTCTCAAAGTTTTGCAGCTACACAGTTTTAAATCACTTCATTTCATATTAAATCAATAGAATTATGGGTATAAATAGTAAATGAATTACGCACACATTTCGTTTTCTTCTTCAGTACATTTTTACAAATGCTTAGATCTGCTCACTAGATGGCAGTGTACGCTATTGTCTGGATTCTTAAATGAGTGTTAGATTTCTGCAGAGCACATGGATAATATTCTACTCATAAATTACTTAATGTTTGTTTTTGTACTTCTTTTGGCTTGTGTGGTTAAAGTTGGAAAGCTTTGGAAATGTACATTCTTTTTTTATTTATAAAATTAAAGTTGAAACAGTTTAATATTTTCAGATACTTTTTTTAAATAGAAATTCTAAATTGGCTGTTACTGTGATGTATACAAAAATTCAATGTTATCTGAATCGTCCAAAATTTTAGTAATAAAAGGTTTTTGAAATCGCAGGGATCTCCAAGCGCTTTCGCTAAACTCTGCAGGAGTATAACACTCATTTAAGAATGGAGACAATAACGTGTACTGCCATCTGGTGAGCAGATGTATGAACTTCGAGAAACATTTCGACTTGTGATAATATTGGTAAAATAATAAACTAAATACTTCTACAACTCAAAACCCTGTATTTCCTAATGAAAAATATATTTTGTACTGTATTGTTGTAAATGTTTTTGCTCTATGTGCAATTAAAATTAAAGTTTCCTTTACACTGACACTTAGGTTGTTGCAGATTAGATGACAAATAACTTATGTTTGGATTGTAAGTGGATGTGTGGGAGTTTTCTCTGAGGAGAATCGTATCGCATATGGTTACTACAAGTTTTGTAGTAACCATATTCCTCTCAAGGATACATCTTTGCGATCGATCTTCGTCTAGAAAAGAGAATTTGGCGGTAGAAAATCCAGCCCACGTTATTGAAGATTGCCCGTCTGTTGGATCTTCTTATGTCTGACTGCGTCACTAAGTTAGAGTTTCTTCATCAAATTAAAATGATTTTTGTGATATTATACAAATGAGGATTTAGATATCTTCAACACAGGGCCAATCCTAGCAGGGCGTGCCCCGCACGTGGCCGACCAAAATAAGAGGCTGTCGTAGGCCCCATAGTGTTCTATAAATCAAGCAAAAGTTTTTTACGAATTTCTCAAAATAAAACTTGTAATAAGTCCAATAACTATATATGCTGAATTTTAAATAGTTATTGAAAAATCAAAATAAGTCCCGATTTCCCGTCAGCATAGCATAGTTTTAGAAAAATAGATTGTGGTATACAATGTGTGTTGGTCCTTATGTCCATTAAAATTTACTCTTTACACTCATCCTTCCTTTAATTGCAAAATTCGTGGCACAGCCTGCTTTCCGCTATAAAAAAAAAAAAAAATTGGCAGTTATAGAGACTGCCGATGGAAGTGAAAACTTAGAACTTTTAGTATTAAAATATGAAATTTCATAATGTTTAAATTAAAATTATCAACATCAATCTGGTTTTCACATTACTGACACTCCGAGCAAAAACTAAATGCATGTTTACATGGTTTTTTATTATTCAAATTACGGGCTGTACGAAAGATCATGACAAAATATAAATACAATTCAATTGAAATAACAATTAATATACAATCATATTATTTATGGATAGTATTTGTATTTACTTAAATTTCAATGTACTTGATTTTTAACATTATTTTAATTGTTTGCATCATTAATTTCAACAATACTTAGAGTTTTTGTACTTTCAATTATTTCATTTTGTTCTAAAAAAGATACAATAGGCTTATGGTAACTAAAGTAAGAAAGGAAAATGTTTGATTCAAATTTATCTAAGTATCGCGTAAAAACAGCATCGATCGTTATTATATATCTTGTAGTACTGAGTTTTCGATCATTTGACATATCTAAATTAAGTGTTTCATTTAGAAATTCAATTCTTTTACCTATATTTTATCTTCAAGACGATCTCAGTCCATCGTGCAATAACCGGAAAAACCTATTCACAAAATAATTTACAACACTTTCTTTCGCTGGAAATCGGAAATTTTTTAAAAATTATCATCTCTTACATTTCGAGATGCATTGGTCATAAAGAAATTTCAGTCTGCTTTCGTTTATTATATATTTAACAACAACTACTTCCGTAAGGATTCATTATTTTGAAATTAAGAATTATTGTGAAAATTTTAAATTAATCTTCAGAAATAGTTTTTTTTCTTTTCTATTTTGACGCAATTAGCTTAGAATGATTTCGATCACTCTCGGTTTCACTGTGAAATATCAATGAGAGTTGACTTTAGTGGCGTACTCAGTTTATTGGAGCGCCTACATTTAAAAAGATAAAAAAAAAACTTTGACGAATGTGCCGATACATAATTTTCATGCTAAAAATTAAAACTCCAGTTGGTCTATAGGAAGGGTTTGAGCCCCCTGATCCCATCCTTGTGTTCGCTACTGGGTGACTTGTTTCTCCCCTCCCCTCTTCGATCATGAAATATGCTGAGAATCAGGAAGAATGGCATAAAGCAGGATCCAAAAAAACCTGATTATTTTTTTGTCAAATGAAAGAAATACCTACACATTTTTTTCATTCTGACTTCTACAGGAAAAATGTATATTTTGTGCGATTTCTGTTCGAATATCAGTACTGTTTTTACTTGTTATTTCTTTAAGAGCTGCATTTAATATTTTATCTGTGATACTGTACAGCTGGTTCAATATTTGTCTTAATTTTACATCTCAGAGCAAATAACTTGTCTATTTTCAAAGGCTTAGCGTCAAAACTCAATATGTCTGTTGGAAAATGTTAAAGAAAATGGTAAATTTTTAAAACTTCCGATTCTGCAAGTTTAAATTTTCAACAAAAAAGCTAATAGGGATGCAAAAGCACAACGTAAACCCCATTTGTAAAGGATCAGGTCTGCCACACAAGGGTTGGTGCAATATTTCTTCAACAAGAGAATTTTATAACTTGTTTTAAAAAAAAAGGACCACTCAGAACGAGTAACTTCCAGCTCTTTACGGCAATGGCGAAGAGAAAGATCATGAATGCCTCAAGATGCTCTGAAGAGCACCTATGAGGCGTATTCACGCTCAGGAAGAAACCCCGTCAATCATCACTATAGTCAAATAAACCCAGTTCTGTTATCTGGACGAACATTAGGAAACTACTTAAGAAAAATATAAAGATATTAAAAGGGGTAATACCAAAATTTAATAAAAGTTCATTACTTTTATATTAATTTCTCCCCCTCGTTAGTCACGCTGAGTAGTTCAACTTTTCATTCTAAATTAGAATTTTACAAGATACTTACGGAATAACGGTTCCATAATTGCGTTGCCTTTAGGATTCTGCACTGTTTTCGCAAATTCACTATTAACTGATTTAACGTATAGCGAACTCACTCGTAACTGATTATTAATTTGTACGTAGATTATTAAAAATGATTCACCAGTTGAAAAGAATTGAATTTTTTAATGAAGATAATTCAGTTTGAATGATCTCAGAATAACAGGCACATTTACTTTTCATCCACTTTAAATTTTTCTTTTTTACCGAGAGGTGGCACTGCATACATGTAGTATACACAAAATGTTATGTATTACTTTCATAATTCAAAGTTCTTTATCACCGAAATTCAGTTTTTTTCTTCTCAAAGTTTTGCAGCTACACAGTTTTAAATCACTTCATTTCATATTAAATCAATAGAATTATGGGTATAAATAGTAAATGAATCACACACACATTTCGTTTTCTTCTTCAGTACATTTTTACAAATGCTTAGATCTGCTCACCAGATGGCACTGTACGCTAGTGAAAATATACAATTGATGCAAGTACTCTTTTTGGGTCAATATTTGCAAGTAACTCAATGCAACAAATTTATTCAGGACTTATAAGCAGGACAATAATAATATACCTGAGTCTTTTATATTTATGTAAAAATAAATCTAATGATATAAAGCAAATGTAATCTATAATGATAAATCTACAAATTGTGCAAATACCTATAAATGCTTATTTGCATAGTAAAAAAATTTGTACATCTGTTTGATAGGTTTATGCCACAGTCAAACTCTGAAAAACAAATGTTCTGCTAATAGATACCACACAAATGCATTACAATTATTATTATTATTATTATTTTTGTAAAAGAATTATGGATTCAAAAATGACTTTTTTTATTTTCATCAAGTAAGAGTGAGCAGGACTTTTATTTTTCATATATGGACATAAACATATTCTATTATACACACATTTTTATTAAAAAATTTTAATACCTTAATTTACTATTATATATTTGGAACAATTTTCAATAAATCATATCTTTTACCTAAAATAGACCAGGGAGTATACTTTCAAAATGCTGCATAATTTTTTTACATGTAATTTTACAAATGTTAAATGATGATTTTAACTTCTAATGTTTGAAAATGGTACTTGATTCATCATAAAGTATAAGCATTAATGAAGCTGTAGTAAATTAAAACCTTTTTCCATTTCTATAGTGAATGCTTCTCGAAAATATTTTTTCTTTTTCCCTGTAATATTCTAAAATTATTAAGTAAAACAAATTTTTGATTTATATGTATGTATACTTACTTGTTTTTGTTATGCGCGACATGTATGGTTACATATCAGATTTTTGCATCCTAATTTTAGATAATTAAATACTGAAGTACCTTTGTTAATTACTGTGATGATGTGTAAAAATTTTAGATTAACCAAGTATATATTCAATTGTGTGGGTGTTAGACATACCTGTCCTTAATTTTACCAAAAACATATCAATGGGTTGTAAAATATTATTTTGGGTGGACATTAAGGTATTTTCAATATTTAAAACATTGAATACACTAAAAAAATCTCTTGCAATGAAACCTTTTATTAAGGTTTTCATATGCAAATCACTATTTGCAATGAATTTATTTTTCTATACAATATCCTTCTATTCTGTTTTGTAAAAGGCAAGCTTGTCCAGGAAGGAATGGAAAGTGCTGGCCTTAATCAGAATGTAACGTTTGCTATCCCTGTATTAAAAGATTTTTTTTTTTAATTTTGCATAATTATGCATGTATATGTAACTATTCATGAATTTTTATCTTATAAAGACGTAAAATAAAACTAACATGAAATTTAAAATATCAGTTGTAGTATAGTAAAATTGATAAGTAGAAATTTTCTTTTATTGTAAATGTTTTTTTAATATTGGGAAAAGTTAATGCAATCAGTGTTTTAAAAATATAGATAGATACTTGCTTCTCAATTTCTATATGATCATGCTCTTCAATATCGAACTGATTTATTCCCTGATTTCTGGAAAAATAGTGAAATATGAATCTCGCAAATTATTAAAATTTATTGTATGTTCTTCACTATACAGCATTATACATTTATGGATGCATATTTTTTAAAGTACACATGAACTTCATTAATTTACTTGTATTTGTAAGTGTATTGTTCTGAAAATTACAATACAATGACTTTGCTGAGCCAATTCAATTTAAAATTCTTATCTAGGTGCTTGTAAAATTAGTGAAAATAATTATATAACGAGATAAAAGAAAAAAATGTAGGTGAGTTCAACTGCGTACTTTTTCACAGTTAGAAAATCAGAATAGGTCCCAGAAGTAGTACTCTGGTTTGTTTTTTCCCGTCTGCAAAATTGAAATGCTTTGAAGTCGACGCATTTATCAACATACAGTATAATAAAAATTCAAATGACTGCAGCATAGAAAATGTATAGATATATATTAGCAGGATACACACAGAGTTAGGAAATGAAATGAACAAAGTTATGATGATATTTCTATAAATTAAAAAGTATTTTGTATTGCTACTAAATGGATGGCAAAATTTAAGATTGAGATTTTGTTCCAATAAAATTTAACACAACAAAAAGTTCGTTATTTAGACAGTTCAGTTTCAGATTTTTGTCCATACTGCTTATAAAATTGTCGATAAAGTAACAAAAGAAAGTAATATAAAAATAATAAGTCATTCCTTCTTAGGTAAGAATTTTATTTTAGTTACTTTTTGTCAAATAATTACAATTAATGTATATGTTACCGGCAAAGTATGAAATGCCGGCATTCTATAGAATGCCTAGGCATTCTATACGATGCCGGACGTTTTAGGCAAAGTATGAAATATGAGTTTGATTACATACTTTGCCTAGGCATTGTGTAGAATGGCCGGGCATTCTATAGAATGCCTAAAGCTATTTAGGCAAAGTATGAAAAAAGGTCATGATAAGGATATTATATATCAATGACTTACATTCCTAAAAGTACAAATGTTATTCTGACAAAATAATGAGACTGCCATTAAAAAAATTATTGTTTAATTGTGATTTCGTATATACTTGGTATTAAAATTCCTTCAGAAGTTCCAAGTTGATAGAAACCATCCAATTTCTCACTCATTACAAATGCCAAAATATTGGCATTCGAGAAAAAAATCAATGTTTGGTATTACAATACCTTTTTTTAAAATAATTTTTTGTTTTTTCTGGCAAATTTCACGTAGGTGGATGTACAGTTCAATATCATAACGTCTAACATTTTTGTATTTGGTTGAAAGTTCTTTCAGAATTCTATCATATCCCCAGAATCATGAAATTAATTTTGCTCTTGGCAAATTAAATTCCTAAAACAAGTTCACATCGTCAAACTGGGTGTCAAAATTACCGGCGGCAATTGGTATCGCTTACATGATGCCGCACTAAAAATGGATGCCAGCCCCTGAAGAATTTACTAGGTCTGAAAATGGTAAAAATATGAATCTGCAGCCCCATTGGGGAAAAAAGAATCCGTGACGTAATACTGTATAGCAGTTCTTCCCAACAGTTTTCTCTTCCGGACCAGGCAACGTTTGATAATTTTACAGCGACCCGCTGAGGGTGGGACGTTGATTATTTATATTTTAAATTGTTTTGATTTTATAAAATTTAATTGTATTTAAACATGCCTTCAGTGTAAAATTCAGTTGCACCAAAAAATAATTATAAAATGATTTCACATAAAATATAAAGTGATTTCCATGGAAAGTCGCACAAACACCAGAAAAATACACCCCAGTAAATATAATGGAAATAATTTAATGCTTCTTGAGTGACCTGATACCCTTTGATCGACGGAACAAGGGTTGGGAACCACTGTTTTATGGTGCTGACGATTTCTTTGTTTAAATGAGAGAGTTTACTTTTATTTTCCGCAAACATCTTATCATAGCTATTCAGCAACCAATAGTCCCTGGGTTTCTTCTTAGTAGTCATTTTAGCATTTTTTATATCAGTTATTAACTTCTAGTATGTAATTTCAGTTAAGAAGAAAACTTTTTTTTTGGAGCATCAACTCGAATTTTAGGCAACTAACCGTTGAATAGTTATTCTGATGTTAAATAGATAGTTGAATAGATGTCTATGGACCATGGGTCGGCAACCTTTTAGCTGTTGCGTGTCAAACCAATCTACCAATATGATTCAGCGAACCACACAGTGGAGCATTTTTAAAAAAATTCAAAAATTTACAAATTTGTTGAGTAGTGCAAAGTGCAACTGAGAATTGTTCCGCGTGCCACACGTGGCACGTGTGACATAGGTTGCCGACCCCTACTTTAGACCATGTCTCATTCTCCAACACTATATCTTGCTTTTCCATTTTTAGGTAGCACAGGAAAAAGCTAATTTTTTGTTGAATAAGTTTAAGTAAAATTGATTATTTTGACATTTCCGAACAAACAGCAATGTACAACTAACAGATTTTGAGCCTGAGACACGCGTTAAAAGTTTTATATTTTGCCAATTGACAATATTCGAAATGAATCTGAGATGTATTTCATACTTTGCCGGTTTCTCATTAGGCATTCTATAGAATGCCTAGGCAATATGTGAAATAGGAATCATTTCATACATTGCCGGCTAGATTTAGGCGTTGTATAGAATGCCGGATTTCATACTTTGCCGGTAACATATATAAATATCTGTATACATATGACAGAATCACAACATTAAGTGGAAATTAAATTTTTTTATTATCATTAAAGTATTGCATTGCTATTCAAAACAAATGTTTCAAATTTCAGTTCAACTGAATGTTTTATTAGACACAAGTCGCCAAAATGGTCGCTATGTTGCCAAAAATGATGCCAACATAGATGTATTTATAATTCTTAGAATAATTGTTTTATTAATTGTAATTAAATTACTGTATTGTCAACCAAATAATCATGTACATAAAATTTTAGCTCAATCGAGCTCTTCAAAATGTATTTTACTAACGATTGAAAATTTGAACAAGATAAATAAATATCAAGAGTGTGAACTAATAGTAGGAATTTGGGGGGGGGGGGAACCCCGTATAGGACATTAGGACAATCCAATGAAGTTTGAAGCTGGATACCAAATTTGTTTTGGAAAAAAAAAATTACAATCGGGTTCTATTTGTTATTTGCAAATGTGTGTATTTTTTATGTCAATCATCCAATTTATTTCTGTGTAGTGTTTTTTTTTTTACTTGTGTTAAAGACTTTTCACACAAATTAAAGACTTCACATAAATATGTTGTATTAAAGTCCTTTTACAGCTTTGCTGAAATGTGAAAATATTCTGTGTAAATTTTGAACCAAAATTCAAGATCATCTAATTCATATCTTCATTTTAACTCAGAATCTGTTAATAGTTCAATCAGTTCTTTTATTAGTTATGTATCCTGATTTTTATTAAAGGGGAATTTTAACAGGATATCTCCTTTAATACTATGGAAAATTGATATCCTTTATTTTAAATTCTGAAAGTATAAAAAAAATGTTCTAAACATGAATTTTACTTAGTATTATATTAAATATAAGATAATATGCAAGAGATTTAGCTTCTTATATTGTTACAATTATTTTGATCCTAGTTAACTCAAAGAATGGAATATTTAAAAATTTGAATTAATATGAATGTATATATTTGAATTGTGTGTATGTCATTAGTTAATTAATTTTATAATTGCCTCTATTTGATTTAAAAATTCTTCAAATAATTCTTTAGTATTATAGGTATATGAAAATAAGCACTGTGTAATTCAAATAATTACAAATGAACAATATGTAATTCAAACAATTATAAATAGAAAAATATGTAGCTTAAATTGTAAATAAACACTGTGTAGTTCAAAATAATGGCAAATAAGCAATTTTTTAAAATTTCCAATGACCAAGGTCACAGAAGGCTACTCGCTACAAAAAGGGAAGGTCTGCGGTGTTAAGTGGATATTCAAACTCAGCAAATAAACAGTTTGTATTTCAAATACTTACAAATAAAAAAATATACTATTCCAATACATGCAATTAATATCATTGTACTGTTCAAAATGGTTACAAGTTAACATTAGATAATCTCAATTTATTGTAATTAATAGTGTATTTTTCTTTGTATTATTTTTTTTATAAAGATGGCCAAATAAATTTTTTAAATTTTATTTTATATCTAGAAATCTATTTATCTGTTTTACATATAAACTTTCATTAACCAGTTTGTAAAATTCATTCTCAATCTTTTTGAAAGAATCCGTCATTGACAGAATTCAAAGGACTAAGGCAAGCATTACAAAACTAATGAATTTAATTACATGCATACTATTGATACTCTTTAACAGCACCAGAGAGCTGGTTTATTGACACTATCCAGTATGTGCTTCTCATAATAACCACCCAAACTTGCTACTTCGCAGCGATTTCTACTTTTAACAGCCCCTTGTAGGGGAATTTTGTCTGTACAAAATTATATACATATTGGGATTACAATATACCTGAATGAATTTTTTAAAGCATAAGTTAAGAATAATTTTTTTAAATTTATGGCAAAACATATTTATTGAAAAATTAAGAATTGGTGTTTAGAAATTCCAATAAGTTTCATCATATTCTATTACTTAGCAATGAAAAATCTGTCAGTAAATGTCACAAATGCTGCAACATGAGAACAAACTTCTCTTAATCTGAAAGAATGCTAATTTTAAATATAACAGATGAATCCAAACAAGAAGAATTGGACAGTTTCAAAGAACACAAAAGTTTAAATGCCCTATTATAAGAATGGTATGGAACATATTGGAGAATTATTTTTAAAATATACAGTTACCCTCAAAATAATTAAAAACAATGAATCTCATAAAATATTGAAATTCGTATGTAAATTGAGGAATAAAGATGTTATCCTTTTTATTAATTTGAAAAAAACAATATACACCTAGCCATGCATGTACAATGATCAGTGCTGGAAGCTGAAATCCAGCATTAAAGGTATTTATATTCAAAGGTTGACTAAAACCTGTACTTCACTAATTAAAATAAAAATGATTAAAACATTATTTCTATTGACTGAAAGGGGGTTTACTTTAATTTAGATTTTAATATTAAATCTTTTAACGAGTCAATAAGTTGTTTTTTCTCCTCAATTGTCATTCTCAGATGATCAATAACTTAGAAAATTGTGAAAATTGGAAAAAATTCTTGAATTATTTCCCAGTAAACATGGCTTGCAAAATCAAGACATATTCGTCAATAATTGAAACGTCCTGTATAATGTAGAAATTCAGGGCTGAAAGTTAAAATTTGCTGTTGTTGTAAATATCAAATTTCTCATATTCTTGAATAAAGTTATTTTGAATACTGATTAATGAAAATAATTTTATTTGAAAATGTCTATAACATACATTTGCTTAGATTTCCAAATGCATTTTAATATTTTATTCTTAAATGTTGCTGTACCTGGAATTCTTGAAAATTGGGTATTGAACTTATTAAAAGTTTCTCAATGCGTGTATTGTTATAGGAGCTAAATTCATTATTTGTCATGTGTTACTCAGTTAATTCTTGCTTACTGCAAGTTACTTATTGATAATGTACTATTTTCTCTACTGATGTTTAAATTTTATAAAAGAAACCTTTTTTTAAAAAAGACTTCATGTTATTTTCTTTTTTAAATGCATCTCTTAAGTGCATTGGATTTTGTTAGCAGCATTTTAAAAATGGAAAGTAATAAATATTTATAAAAATATTGTTGCATAAAATATTTATTTAAATCTAAATTGAAAATTCTATCTCACATGTCTCACATAAAATAATGAATATCATATTAATCTAGATATCCGTCAAATAGTAATACTCTGAAATGTTTTTTCACAAACAGCAAACTTTATGTAAATATTAGAAAATAACAGCTAGTGTACATAGATTATTGGTTAATATGAAAGTATTTTTTGCTTTACAAGTGTATATATTATGATTGATAACAATGCTACCATAAGTTCTTAATTTAATATTCTTGTAAGCAACTTTGAATTTAAATTAAATTTTTCATTTCAATAAACATACATTATTCAAGTTTTCCTTGTTTTGTGACATGATTCCAACATATTAAAAGTAAAGGCAATATTCATTCTATAATGTAGTAATGATTCAAAACCATTGAAAAATATGCAAATTAAGGAAATTTGTTTTAAAAAAATTTGATTTATAATTTATAGTAATTATTACACAATATTAAGTGAAAATATCACATAAGAGAAAAGGCGTAACAGTCTTTAGAAATTCAATTTAATTATCCTTTGTCTTTAATATATTTTTTATTTATTGAATTGCATATAAATTTTAAAAATAGTATGATATATATGAATACTATAGACTGTTTTAAAATACAATTTAAATTTGTAGAAAAATCCTTAAAAAATTACATAATATTAGAGTTAGTTAACATGAAAGCTTTTGATTAATGATAAAAGATTTATTCTTTAATGAAAATGAATTTTTTATTTTTACAGCACAATAAATTGCATATAACATAAAAAATTTATTAAAATACATAATCCATACAATATATGAAGTTGAAACATTGTTCAAAAATAGTAGCATTTTCAAACACATGCTAAGTAATAAATATTTTTAAAAATATAACATATGTAACCCAAACAAATATTTCCATACAGTGTAAAATAAAATAATAAACAATGCTAAAAACCTGGATATCCTAATAATATTAAAATATATTTTCAAGAACAAGTTATTTTATATGAAAATAGATAAAATAACATGATTTGTTATTTTCTAATAATTTCCAACTATACAAAACACAGAAATTAATCTAAAATTTCTGGCAAAACATATGTTTGTAAAAAGCGAACAAGAAGTGATTTTTCAAATTCCAGTAATTTTCATCAAATTCAATAAATTGACAATGGAAAACTTTGTCAGTAGATGTTACAAATGGAATACGTACATACATATCAGAAATTAAATAACTAATTAATCTTAAATTAGTCAAAAAGTAACAATTATAAATAATAAAAAGTATTTTACACATGTTTATAATTACTCTTCTTCATATGAATATGGAAGAAATTTAATCCAATAACTATAAAAAATGTAATATGTAGAAAAAAAATGGCGGCAAGTACATGCAATATCTTAATGAATATAACATTTATATAAAAAAAATTCCGAAGTATGTAATTACTATTTGTTTTCGTAACCAAGAAAGAAACAAACGATTCAAATAGACAAATACAATTATTATAATTAATCTTATAATATGATACCGTAAGTTATAAACGATAAAATAAATTCCAATACGCAAAATAACACTAATTACTTAGTACACTTACACTAGTTACATATTCCAAACATCGCCAAAAAACGCAATAAGCAAGCAATTGTGGCAACCTTGCTCTAAGTGAGATAAAAAATTAAAAAAGGTATTTTAGAAAAGATACTGAAAGAAATAATATGAAATTCCGAGTGGGAAATCTGCAGATCATCTACTATCCATATAGTTCAAAAATTTTTTCAAAAACTTGCATTAGAACTTTGAAAAACTCAGTTGAATTTCGATGTTTTCCCATAGATCAACATTAAACCGGAAGTTCCGGAGGGTATTACTCAATGTTGTTGTTTACAAAGTAGAACTTGTCCATATATAATCAACTACATACTTAACAAATACAGAGCATTCAGAATAGATCACAGAAGTGGCACCCTGATCTGTGTATGTTTGCAAAATTAAAATTCTACGAATTCGAAATGTTCAGAAAATATTTCAGACTCTTTTGAAAACTTTAAAATTCGTCAGCGTATTTGATAAAAAAAAATATTGAAAATGAAATACTTAAAAGTACACACATTTCAGTCCAAAATTCTTTTGGAATATCTTTTTCATTTGTTTTTGATAGTAGATGCAAATCCGAAAATTCCGCCAAAATACTGTCGAATGAAACACGTGGCTATTTGTTTTGAATATCATCACGTGATTATGACGTCAGATGTATGGAGTCCATTAGTGTATCAAACAATAGTACTGAGAATGCGTAGCATTTTTTGAAAGTTCGACATTAAAAATTAAATTCTATATGTGTGGAATATTCCAGGTTTCGTTG
>BMAO01023512.1:0-27286 GCA_019973975.1 Trichonephila clavata
AACTAGCCAAATCGTGTGTGCATTGTTACAACAATGCAGACAAATCATACTCTTTTTAAAAGCTTTTATTTAACTTACAATGTATGTATGTATGTATGTATTGTATGTATGTATGTATGTATGTATGTATGTATGTATGTATGTATGTATGTATGTATGTATGTATGTATGTATGTATGTATGTAATTTGTTCGGGTGGAATCTTGCAACTCAATTTTGAAGCTGATATCTTCCTCCCATTGAGCTGAAATTTTGTATACACGTTTAGTTTGGATGACAATGCATGTTTTGACCATTTATATTCCGATATTGCAATTAATTAAAAAGATATTAATTAAAAACGTTAAACTAGTTTTGGGCGCCAACTTGGATATATCTGCATTGTTGTAATAATTTTATTGTTACAACAATGACAAAAGTTGGCGTCGAAAATCGGTTTTCAGCCAAACTGGAATTTCATAACGTTGCGCTATTGACAGTATTAATTAACTTTGTCTAAAAAATAATTACATTTCTACAACGTAAAAACAATCTAATTTCTACAACGTATGCAATTTTTTTACAAATTTCTATCTATTTCCTTGGATTTAAATTCAAAACAAAAAAGTAGAGCTATTTTTCAAGTAGATTGGTACATTGTATACCTTTCTCAACGCTGCCAAGTTAAACTGAGATGGAGTATTGAAGAAATTCTTTAAATAATTTATCTAACTTTAATCTATGAAACTCAGACAAAAAATAATTACAGAATCGGAAAGATCATTTTTTTAATGTATCTTACCCATCAAAAAGGAATCCGCTAGGAAAACAATAAGAGAAAAATATTATCTAGAAATGCAATATATTTTCGATTAAAAAAAATAATTTTACAATAAAATGAAGTAATTTTTTAAAGAAATTTTCTAATTTTAAGCCTACGAGTAATTTAAATATACCTCATTTTATCACCAGTAATCTAAACACACACTACGACATGTGTCCTTAAATTTAATTACAAATAGAATCTGTTAATTTTATTTGAATTTAATTATTGATTTTTTCAAAATCAAGTTTCTAAAGATGATCTGAGCAATTAAAAAAAATAGATTCTTACGTAGAAGATATTCAATGTCCAGCAAAAAATTATCATTATTTGATAAAACTTTCTTTTTTGATTACAAAATGCGTTTTTAGTCTTAAGCATTTTATTGATTAATACAAATATTTAAATGCCTTTTGAAGTTTTTAATAAACAATTAAAATTTTCTTCTAATATGTTAGAGAAATACATCCCTTATCTTCAAAATATTTCAAATAAATAATATATTCTTTAAGTTTTTCAAAAATAGTCAAAATTTTAATTAAACATTTAATAACTTTGTCATTTATGAAGATAATCTCACTAAACCTTTTTTTTCGTGTGTAGAACAATGTTAGCCAAAATCTGCATGAAGATTGAAAAAATTGCTTAAAAATTACGGATTTAAAAAAATTGTGTTTTTAGTCTAATACCATTTTGCGAGAATTAATTCAGCTAAACCAGGGATGGCGAACCAGCGTTCAATGAGTTGAACAGGCTGAGAAACCTGTCCAGCGATAACTAAAAAGTAAAAAATAAATTAAATGTAAAAAAACTTTTTTAAGAACAAGCTTTTATTTAAACGCGCTAAAAAGAATAAAATAAACTTTTCCTTTAAAACTTTTTTTACTATCAACTTATAACGTCATTACACAATTTATATGATATAAAAGCTTGTCGCGAGATTTACCTGTGTAGATAAACAAGTAAAATAAATAACTTGACCTGATTGATTTTGGTTTTTAAAAATTCAAACTAAGTGAATATGAGTACCTAAATATTGCGACAAGCTTTTATATCATATAAATTGTGTAATGACGTTATAAGTTGATAGTAAAAAAAGTTTTAAAGGAAAAGTTTATTTTATTCTTTTTAGCGCGTTTAAATAAAAGCTTGTTCTTAAAAAAGTTTTTTTACATTTAATTTATTTAATTTCTACTGTTAGTTCCCTCTCTCCCATATATATATATATATATATATATATATATATATATATATATATATATATATAATCAAAATTTCTCTACAAGAGAGAGATGAATTAACATGATTTATACTTAAAAGAATAGCAATTGCTAGATAACAAGACAACAGAATTTAAAAGGAGATATGAAAAAATTGAAATAACAGCGTAAAATATAAAAGAATGGATGCTACAGTATTATCAATATTGCTGACTTAGGACAGCTTGTATACATAAAATTTTCCTTAAAAAAATCTTTCTGTATAAAAGTGGGGTTGAACATGTTTTTTGGCCAGCCAACCTTCCCCCTTTTCTGTTAATAATACCGAGCAAATACCAATTGGAAATAATGGATAGGAAATCTAAATCCATTATAAGAAAAAGGTAACTTACCTAAAAATTGCATACTGAAATGCAGAGCCCCCGCTAAATCTGAGTACAATAAACAAGTTATTGCCAGATTCTGGACCCAAATACAATTTCAAAACAAAGCAATGGCTGAAAAATAGCACTTAGCAAAAGTATGAAAAGAATAGAAATAATAAAATAAGAATTGTAAACATACTACCATTATCTTAGAGACTCTTAATATGATTTAAAAGTTATAATAAATTTTAAAAAAGTAATTTTATCTAAAACTAGAAACTGGGAGTATTTAAAACTATATCTAGGAAAAATAATAAATCTATAATATAAACCTTTTAAAACTATGGAAATTTAATCCTTACTATTTAGAATTTCTTTATTTAAATATCTATTAATAAAATTAATTGGGTAGTTTTGAATTAAACAGTATTTAGTAAAATGTTTATAATTTTTTATTTTTTCTGATTTATTAGAAACTAGAAATTTATTGCGTAGTGTGTAATTAAGAACAATATTTCTGAATATAGATACATGCACATTACTCTCCCAATGCGGTACTTTTATAATATTGAAATTAAAGTCTTCTCGTTTATCATAAATATTAGTAACTATTTTATAATCTTTTAATTTAATTTCTGTATCAAGAAAATTTGCTTCGTAACTGTTACTATTTGTCTGTATTAAATTAAGATATTGTGGATAAAAATTAATATTAGGTTTAAAGTTGTCTTGCTTGCCAAAAATGATTATATCATCTATATAACGAAAAAAGTAAAATTCTAAGTTGTCTGTGAAACTATTTTCAAAATAATGTTAATATAAATTGGCAAGACAGTTGCTAGCTGGCCACCTTGTGGTAGACCCTTAATCTGTTGATAAAATAATTACCATTATGATAAACATAATTCTCTTTTAGAACTAACCTAAGTAGAGAACCAAATCTATCATATTTGACATTTTTAAACAAATTATCTTTATGTAATTTTACTAGTGTTTTTATCATATCATCAATATTAATTGAGTTAAAAAGATCTTCAAAATCTAAACTAAATTCTGAAAATATCTTTTTATCTTTAATTTGTGCAATAAGTTCTGTACTTTTTTTAAGAATGGCTGAAGTTTTTAGATTATTTATTGTATCTTGTAACATTTCATGTAGAATTTTGCCTGATTTGCTGATATATGTATTAAAACCATTAGTAACTGTTCTGAACTTTACTGGATCTTTATGATGTTTAGGAGTAAGAAATACATGTGGAAATATATATATATATATATATATATAGTTCAAATTTTCAAGCTTTAATAAAATACTTTCTATTCATCCATTCAAAGTAGGAATTGACTTAAAATTTTTTTACATATATTACTTGCTTAATATACGTAGATTTCGAGGGGGGGGAGGAATAATAGCTTTTCCCCCTCCGAAAAGCAAGCTATCATCAGCAACAATTCTTTTTTCATGATTTATGTTCTATATTATTTACTGAATTTCTTACTAATTAAAAATAATTTATACTCGAATTCTAAAAGTATTAAACTTAACATAACGATATCAATTATCCATTTCATTTAGTATGATCGGTTGAATTTTAGTTGTACTTGGTTGTTTGAATTTGAATTAAATATTATCTAATAAAGATCTCAAGAGTTATTCAGTTCTTTTACAGTCAATGTTAGTCGTACAAGTTTAAAATATCTTCTCGCTTATTAGCGTTAGTATTATTTTCCCCGGATTTGCTTCGTTTTTCTGGTGAGTTTTTTTTTTTTTTTCGTTTTGTTATCCCGATAGATTTAAGAAAGTTTTATTATTGTGCTCTGCAATTTTTTTTTATTTGAGGAAGTATTCCAGTTCAGTGAAGGATAAATGCCTGTTACACAATTTACGGATCAATTGAATTTAGTTTTCTTCTCAGACAATGGATTTGTTAGAATGAATCAATTTTCTTCTCCTCTTTCTATTGTATCGGGATTTTAGTAATTCTATTTTTACTTTTTCGACCACCCACATTCCCTTAATTTATTTTTTGTTTCATGGCATTGTGCCAAAATATTTGTTCCTCCAGTTAAAATACAAATACATTTTTTTCGTAGGTTTGAACAGTCTGCATGTAGGGCATACGCTTTCATTCTTTTATAAGGATTTAACATTTCACGATGAAAATAAAAATGATTATAATGATTGCTTACATCATGGGTGTCTAAAATATGACCGCTTGTGGGCCACATTGCAAAAAAAAAAAAAAAAAATTCTGAGCCACACATACAATATTTTTTTAACAAATTGAAATAAAAATTAACTCTATGTAGTTTTATTAAAACAAATTAGCTTATTTTTATTATAATTTTTAAAAATTTGAATTAGGCATGAACAGGTACAAATTTCTTTTAAATTTGTAGAAATTTCATTTTATTTAGTTTGGATTTCATAAAGATGGGAAAAAATTAAGTTAATGAGATGAAAGAATTTTCGTTTGTTCAACAAGCAAATCGATACCGGGTTCAATAGACGAAGTTGCAATTCTTAATGCACTTTCAAGATGTTTGTCAGCAATTTTTGTCCTATTTTTGTTTTTTGTATGCTTCATTTTTGGAATATAACTATTCACAAATATAGGTACTGCCAAAAGCTGAAGACATTAATAAAGCATGTGTGTGAAAATGAGGATATTTATCGCGGTGTATGTAATCTTTATAAAACTCCAGTATAGAAAGATTCCCAAATTTTTCTTTCAGTTGAATGCCACTTTGCAGTTCAATGCATTCCATTTGAAATTTGAAGGTAATTTATTTATTTCTAGAGAAAACAGGGTAGAAAATATGTTGAAATACTCTTCGTTTTTTCTAAAATCTTGGAATCTTCTTTCAAACACTTGAATTAAATCGAAAATTAATGCAGTATATTCTGTATATTTTGTGCTCATACATTTATTTTTTTTTTCAATAAAAATGTGTAAATTGAAATATTTTCATAATTTGTGTTTGGGCCGCACTTTAGACAAGCATGGCTTATATGAAAATAAGAAACATAAAACACTTCAATCTGCATAGAAAATCAAATACTTTTTTTGTGTTTGATACGTCATTATTTATCTCTTTCTCTTTTTCATTCTCTTTCTTATTTTTTCCTACAATACAGGGTGATTATAATTACAGTTCCACTTTCAAAATGCTGTAAAACAGAACTTCTGTTTAGAATGACTGCAAATTCGAACTGAATATACTTGTGAAGAAGGGGAAAACGGTATGGCATAAGAATAAAAATTTATCATCATTTATTGTTGCTCTTTGTGAAGTTTTTCGCCCAGGTATAATTTGTCACGGGTCAATTCGGAATTTTTCAACTAACAAATCCTCTTTGGGAAAAAGGGTCATTAAAATTTAATTTACTGAAAACCTTCCTGTGAAGAAGAAGATGTGAGTATGCAAATTAAATCTTGAAAGAAAGATTAAACTTTCGAGTTAGGGGAGACATGTGATTAAGATTTAGAGAGATTAGAGAGAAGTTAGACTGCTACGGTGAGCAGTAATAGCTTAAACATAAATTGATAATCGAAACTTAGTAGCTGAATATTGTAATATTAGAGTTGACGATTTGTCAAATAGAAATTAAATTGTATTAGGTCGCTAAGAATTAGAAGGTATTACTTGGAGAGACGTAAGCGACCTGTTTTAATTATTAGTCTTCGCGTATCTCATCGGCCTCGCTATTGTAATTCATATTTAAAATTTCGGTGCATCTCTAGACTTGGTTAATAGACTTTGCATCGTTGCTGTTGCTAAAAATAAATTAAAATTCTTTTGGAATATGGCTAGTCTTCCTTCCGACCTCCCCACACTGAGGGGAGAGATTTCTCTTCCCTCACAAATTAAAATCCTATTCAATGTAGTACTACCTTGCTGTGGTGTATAGGCATTTCATTAGCGGTGCTACAACTGATGAGTGGCTTGGAAATCATTTTTCCATCAAGAATCCGAAACAATCATGCACGTTGAACAGAACAGTTGATTCAATGTGCAACTCATGTCAAAGACGTCTTAAGTCAATTTAAAAAAATACCGCTTGTAGCTGAATCCATTTACTTCAAGCGGTTTACAGCGCTGTCTATTGACACATTTTGGAACTTTTTTTCTTATATATATCAGTTCAGTTTTCTTATATTCAGAACTCTTTCCAAGTGTATACAGTTCAAATCTGAAGTCAGTCTGACTAGTGTTTCTGCTGTTACAGCATTTTGAAAATCCCCTAGTATATCATATTTCAACTTTACATTAAAATGAAAAGTTCATTTATAAAGCAAATATAAAACTCAACAAAAGAGCAAAGAAATGTTTAAGGTATCCGACTACTTGCGACAACTTTATCTTTAAAAAATGGATACATGAGGATTTTTTGTTGTTTTTAGGTTTGATACATTTTAAGAAAAATGTGCTAGAATCAAGAATTGAAGAATAAATCATTATTATTATTACTAAACTGGAAAAAAAATGGGTAAAAATTGACAAAAAATAACCTAAACGCAGCCCATTCTGTACCAATCGTTTATGAACAGATTTTCAGTTTTTCAATTTTGATGTGTTGCCATGTTATTCTGTTTTGAAATTCCCTTCAGAATAAGAGACATTTTCATTTTTACAAAAACTAGAGCCCTTTATCTTAGTTATTATATGAAATTGCTTAAAAAAACAGTGGTTATATTCACATAAGGGGCTGTAAATTTTGTAATAAAACAGCGATTGATAAATCTGAAGGTTAAAACAGTTCTAATATTATACAGAACATACACAAAAAATTTCAGCTAATTATTTTCAAAACTTGTTTAGCAATCGCTCTAGCCAGGTTTGAGTATTTAAAAAAAAACACATTTCGAGTAAAACGCGTTTTAAAGTAATTGCTTAAATAAATCTTGCTTAAAATAATGGCATCTGCTTTTACTAAAAAAATTGTAGTTTTTTTTCTAGTGGATGGAAAATAATAAACTTGGTATTTTTATAAAGCTTATAACATGACTTATAAAACAAAATCATGAAGAAAAATTGTCAATTTTTGGTAAAATTCACAATTTTAGGGTAGTCGAATACCTTAATTTATGAGCAAAAAATTCTTTTTTTACTTCACTAAAATTGCACATAATTTTGCATTTATACCACTTTTCTCTGTTCTTTACTCTTTAAATTGATCAAAATAATTCTTACAATAAATTCCTTAAGAAACACGTCGTAGAAACATGAATTTTTTATTGTTTCGATTAAAACTCTTAGTAGAAAAATTTTATGTTAAATATTTATAAGTCAGACAACATATTTCCTTAAATTGGTTGAGAGTTAGAGCCAGACAAACTATAATATAGTGCCAAGTTTTGTTTTCTATTTTTTTGAGAGATAAATTTTACCCCACACTAGCCTTGAGTGGAGTAATTTTCTGTATGTAATTATTAAATTACACGAGAAAATTCGCTCTTCTAAAATGTACTCTCCATCAAATTGGATGTTTGGAAGTTTTCCAGGTTCCCTCCCTTGACGCATGCAAATGCGGGCCAACTCCCTTTTTGAGTAAACTTGGGAGACATTTAAACGAAGATAAATTATTCCTGATCTCCATTGAAAAAAAGAGCGTTCCAAAACACTTTATTCTATTAGCTTTTTTTACTTCTGTGTAAAAAGCTAAACAAACTCTGTTAGTTAATTTAAGAGAGAACATTAGCGCGCCATTCTTTAAAAATGTGGTAGTTAAGTTTTTATAGCAGATTTAAAATTAAACTTTTCACTTGAAGCATGGGTATGATATTGTGAGTTATAATTTGGATTCTGAAACAAATTATGATTCATATTTAAATAAGAAATAAACACATTGCGGTAGGGCCTTAAATAATCTAAGTTTTTATATACGCTGCTGCTCACACAAAATGCAACACCAAGAAGGACCAGAAATATCACAGTGAAATTTATTTGGCAGATAATATCTATACAAATAAATAAAATTGAAGTGTCTGTTTGTAATTCCAAATTAGCAGCTTTTTACTTAATGCACTAAAAGTATATACGGTACTCATAACAAAAAACCAATTTTTAAAATTTTTGTCTGTCTGTCTGTCTGTTTGTTCCGGCTAATCTCGGAAACGGCTGGTGCGATTTTAAAAATTCTTTCACTAATGGAAAGCTACATTAACGGGGAGTAACATAGGCTATATTTTATTCCCGTATTCTTACGGGAAAGGAAACTATACGTGTGACCGTGAAACTAAATGCCAAGATGAACGCCAAATTGAACGCCAAGCTGAGCTAATGAAGTCGTTGTTTTGGTTACTGGCGACCGATGGCCTTCATGAGACATAATAGTGTTACGCGCACATAAAACGCTTACCCGTGCCATAATTTTTTTTATGATAGTTATCTCACTGTTCAGTTAAGTAGAGCATTGGCTGTTTCGGATGCACTTTTAAAAATAATAAATCAAGGCTTCATAAGCAAAAAGCAATGCAAGAAACAAAAAATTGATAAGTTTTACGGTTAGTTTTAATCCTTTCTTTTTTTTTATTTACATTTTTAGTCACATTTAAACAATAGTTATTATAATCCCAATCTATATCTATACAAAGAAATAAAATTGAAGTGTCTGTTTGTAATTTCAAATTAGCAGCAATTGTTTGTGGGGGCGGGGGTTTAAGGGGCGTTAGAAATTCCGATTTTAAAGTTATTAGACGTACAGTCTTGAAACTTAGTAAGTAGATTCCTCTCATAGGGTAGAGATACGCTACAAAATGGGTTTCGTGAAAATTGCCCTCAAGTGGCGTTGCGGTACTTAAGGGGCGTTATAGATAATTATTTCCATTTTTAAACTATTAGACGCACAGTCTTTATATTTGATAAGTAGATTTCTTTTATAGAGTAGAGATCAGCTATAAGAAGGTTTTGTGAAAACAGACCTCTAAATGGCGTTATGGGGGATTTAGTGGCGTACTAGATAAATATTTTCGTTTTTAAACTACTTCACCTCCCTGCTTGAAAATTGGTAGGAATGTTTCTTTCATGGAGTAAATATCCGCTACAAAACAGGTTTGGGAAAAATTGACCCCCAAGGGGTGTTGTGGGGTGTTAAGGGCAGATATAAATAATTATTTCTATTTTTAAACTATTAGACGCACAGTTTTAAATTTGGTAAGCAGATTCCTCTCATAGGATAGAGATACACTACAAAATGTGTTTTGTGAAAATCGACCCCTAGGCCCCTCAAGGGGCGTTATTGATAATTTTTTTTTGCATTTTTTATTTATTGGACGCACAGTCTTCAAATTTTGCTAAGCAGATTCCTTTCATAGTGTGCAATTCCCCTACAAAATTGGTTTTGTGAAAACAGACCCAGAAGTGGCGTTGCGGATAAGTGCGTTGCTCAAGTGGCGTTATAGATAATTATCCCCATTTTTAAACTATTAGACGTACAGTCTTGAAATTTGATAAGCAGATTCCTTTCGTAAAGTAGAGAACCGCTACAAAATGGGTTTCTCGAATATGAACTACCAAGTTTAATTTCGGGAGATTAAGAGACGTAATTGATAAATATTTCCATTCTAAACTATTTGATCATCCTGCTTGAAAATTGGTAGGCATGTTTCTTTCATGGAATAGAGTTCCTCTAACAAAGAGTAAAACGAAAATTGACCCCTAAGGAGGGTTGCGAGGGGTCAAGAGGAGTTACAGAAAAATATTCCTGTTTTTAATTGTTAGACCCATATACTTGAAATTTGTTAAGCATGTTTCTTTTGTTGAATAGGGATCAACTAAGAATGTATTTTAAGCAAATCAAGTGCAGGGGGTTACTGGGACGTATTGACAAAAAAAATTACTTTTTTCGAGCTACAAGGACTATAATAATGAAATTTGGTTTGCATTTTTCTTTTGTTGAGTTGAAATCCGCTAAGAGCGGTTATTTTGGAAAACGGCTCTCAACGGGATTACGGGGATATTGATAGTAAAACTTTTGTTTTTTTTTCTGTTAGGTTTAGACTTGAAATTTGGCTTGCATGTTCAATTTACGGAGTAGAGATCCACCGAAAATTGGTTTTGCGGGAATCCACTTGGTTTTTGGGTTACGAAAGAGCAAACATCATTCTATGCTTCAATTTTAGAGATTTTTAGAAAACACAAATTAGATGAGTTCTGCTCCTTTTTTTAATCAACAGGCGACAGTTACAGGTATGAGTATATTTTTCAATACAATCGAATTCTTAGTGCAGGACTTAGATATCAATAATTTATACATATATATAAGCAGTAAAAATTTTTAAAACATCATGAAATTCCCAGCGAAGCGGGCGGGTAACAGCTAGTGTTGTAATAAGACAAAACGATTAAAATTACAGCCTCCTGTGACGTGTGGATGATGACAAAATTAGTAGTTAGTTTAACCACCATTGTTGGATATAACCGCAGCCGCACGCCTCGGCATAAAATCAAAGAGGCTTTGGATGTATCCTTGGGGTACAGCAGTCCATGAGAATTCCACGTGTTGCCAAAGTTGATCTGGTGTAGCAGCGGATGGTGTATCCCGGGCCAGTCTTTGTGCAAGCATGGACTACACGCTTTCGATAGGTGACAGATTGGGAGAACAAGCAGGCCAAGGAAGCTATTCAATGTAATTGGAAAAGAAGAACTCTTGAACAAGGCGTGCCACATGTGGTCGTGCATTATCCTGTTGGAATATGGCAGATGGAAAGTGCTGGATGTATCTGAGGACCTCGGGCTCCAACACCACACAGATGTAGCGCTGGCTGTTCCGTGTACCGGCGATTCGTACTAGAAAGGTGTAGCAGTGAAATCCGATACCACCCCAAACCATGATACCGGGTGCAGAACCAGTGTGATGATGCATAAAGCAACAGTTCAGCAGCCTCTCACCACGGTGTTTCCAAACTCGAATCAGACTGTCGTGATGTTGCAGAAGAAGTGGGATTCGTCAGTAAACACAATATCATTCCATTCCGTTGTCCATATCTACCGTTCATCGCACTATTGGTGGCGCAAACGCCTGTGATTTCCAGTCAAATATAAACGAAACAATGAACGTCTTGTGGACATTTTACTCAGCTACAAACGGCGTCGAATGGAACGAACGGACACCGAATGATTCGTAACAGAATCATGTTGAGGAAATGAATCTGTTGTGATATGGTTAGTGATATGGCTGCGCAATCCATCACGCTATGCGCGCAATCAACTTGTCATCAAGGCAGTGGTGCAACGAGGTGGGTGCGATTGGTCCCATCGATCTGTCATTTTTTCTGCATACAGCGATGACGGATCAGTATCACAGTTGCTTGGTTTCGTCCAACACGTTGACCGATTTCTCTGAAGGATAATCAGCATTCCCTATAGGCTACTATTCTTTCTCGGTCGAATTCAGAAACTTAGTCAAAAGACGCTCGATATCTTCCACGAAGCATAGGTAAACAGCTTACGAAAAAAACGCACAAAAAAACAATTGCTGTACTTCAAATCGCCAGTCTGTTCTTCCCTTATATAGCACTTGCGGTTGGCGCTACGGCCACCCGTGATTTGCGTCTGTGCTATAATGCTAATGATTTGCATATTTTATCACCATCAACGCATGATGTAAGTTTCACATTGTTTGCATGCTTCCTTCAGGTGTGGCATTTTATGTGGCCAGCAGTATACACAAGTAATTTATATGAAAACATTTTTAAATAATTAGACTAGTTGACATTTAAATCGTATAGTATACCCATTTATAAATATATAAGAATGCATAATTATTTAAACACTGCTCTTTAAAGAAAATGAATGAAATAAAGAAATCCATCGTTGAATGGGCACGAAAAAGAGAACTACTTAACATCCGTATGCGAGAATGTCGTAAATAACGTAGTATATCCGTACAATTGGATATTCTTACCCAGAATAAATCAGAAGTTTTCCCTTCTATCGCGTGGTCATAAGCACACACAATTACTTTTTTAATTTTTATTTTAATTGTGACGTCCGTGCAGTTTGTATTCTAATACGCGAAACTCATAATTTAATACTTATTCCTGTGATAAATAGCAAAGTTTTTAAATTCTAAAAATTGCTACTTGTTACTTCTATTTTTTAATATAAGATAATGTTAGCAATTATTATTTTTATTAAAATAATTTGCTTTTTTAAAACAGTATATTAATTTCTTTAAAAAAACATCTATTTAATCTCGAATTATATTTACTTTAGAATAATGATAAAGATAAAACAGTAATAAAAACTAGCCATTAAATGATGTTAGGGGAAAAATACATTGCTAGCTTTTCTCCTCTCTCACCGCCATAAGTGAAATAAAAAAAAATAATGCGTAATTGAGCCGAATGAAGTAAATAAAAAAAGTTAATTGAAAGTTAAACTGAAGAAATAATAGCCCCATGCGTATCATACATTTAAAAATAATACATTCGGTACAAATACTTGTACGACATAAACAGTGATTATTTTTGGATGCAACGGTTAAATACCACAATATAATGTTGTATTTAGATACGAATAAATTTTAATTTATGAAATTTTTTATTTGTAGATAGTATGAGAGGCGTTATTTTATAATTGAAATTGAAGAGTATTAAAGCTAATGAGACAAAATAAATCTCAATTTTTTTTTCTTACTATTTTCAAAGACCTTGTTTATTTTTTCCAGTTATCTTTTCAATGATATTTTTTTAATTATTTTTAATGCGTTCATTGCTTAGTTTTTCTCCTAATACTGTAATTAGGGCCATTTCTTTTGAAAATTAATTGTTTTTTTATTATAAAAACCTTTTGATATATAAATAAAGAATTATATATATATTATATTATGTTTGTGTTTTGTTGTGTGTGTGTGTGTGTGTGTAAGTATGTGTGTGAAGAATTAGAAAATAAAGTCAAGATTTTTACAAATTATTTAATAGGCGAAGCACATTTAAATAAATTTATGTGTTATAAATTTATTTTTTTTTACCATGGTTATATTCAGTGGCTTAATTGAGAATATTAGGGCTCCCCTGAAAAGTCAGGTTTTGGGCCCCAAGCCAGATCTTACATATGGTACTTACTTGGCATCGGACAGGCTTTGGGCCCCATAGAATACTGCCCCACTCCGCTATGCGGGATGTAGGTGTGGCAGTGGTATCTATATAAGCCAATAACTGCCTCCGAACTGAAGCAATCATTTTGGTCTAGGGGTAAGTGATGTGCTTATGCAGTGGAAGGTACCAAGAATGAATCTCCTTCATTGGTGACCCTGGGAACTTCAAACAAACGCAACCTTCACGCAGCAGTCGTGGCGCCGTCTAACCAGCACAAATGCAACTAACCAAACCGTTTCACACATGACGTAACCAACCAAACCGTCTCACACATGACGTAACCAACCAAACCGTCTCATACATGACGTAACCAACCAAACCGTCTCATACATGACGTAACCAACCAAACCGTCTCACACATGACGCAACCAATCAAGCCGTCACACACAAATAACGCAACTCACAAGTCCTCTCACACGTATGACGCAACCCACAAGTCGTCACACTTAAAATGACGCAACCTTCAAGTCGTCCTTACCTAATGGCGCAACAACTCACACGCTCGCCATAACAACGATATCAATCATTCGCTTACCGACTCAGTGGTAGAGGAGTGTGTGGTGGTGGTATCTATATATATCAGTGACTGCCTCTGGACTGAAGTGATCATTTTGGTCTAGGGGTAAGTGATATGCTTACGGAACGGAAGGTAACGAGAACGAATCTCCTTCATACGTTATGCCACTGGTTGTATTTAAGAATACTGTTGCAAATTTACAAAGAAAAAGCAGCAAACGACACCAATTAAATGAATAATACCAAAATTATTAACAGCAATCGAAAACGTACTCGTTATCTCTAAAACTGTTCCACTAGCAGGAACTCAGACAAAAGTCTCTGTCTTTTCGCAGGCAACCTATTAGTACATTCTAAACTCGAATGACTGACTGACTCGATATGTTTCAAAGGCACCTTGTATAACCTCAAGGATATTTTCAGTAGGATCGACTCCACAGACTTCCCGATGGTTCCTTGGTTTCATAATTTGTCGCTAAATCTGTCGCCAAGGGCAGAAAACTCACGTACCTGGAAACTCTCCTCGCATCTTCTGAACTACACTCATGTCCATAAATTAAGGAAGAGGCAAAGAAAGAGACAGAAGAAAAACAAATTTGACTTATTTGAAAAGACTGTTTATTAAACAAAAGGTAAAGAGCAAAAAAGACGCTATATGTTTGACATAATTAATAAAAATTGCGATTTTTACTCCCTGGAGCAAATTTCAAAAAAGGACCTATTTACAAAAAACAGTATACCATGGTTAGTATGATGGTTAATACGGAGTATGTCTCCCGGACGATGCAATACAGGCCTTACAGCGTCTACGCATGCTGAGTATCAAATTATCAATTTGATCTCGGGGAATATTACACCACTCATCAAGCAATGCCCTCCGAAGTTCCGGTAGACATGTGGGAGGGGGTTGACGGGCTGCAATTCGTCGGCCAAGCATATCCCACACATTCTCTATTGGATTCAAGTCCGGTGAGTATGCTGGCCAATCCACACGGGTGATATCCTCCGATTGAAGGCATTCGTCTACAATATTTACACGGTGATGACGGGCCTAGTCATCCATAAACAGAAATTCAGCACCCATGGCGCCCCGAAACAAACATGTTGTTCCAGAATGACATCCCGATAGAGGGGGCCTGTCATTGTTACACTCTCTGTCATCGTTACACTCTGAACATGCAGGTCAGTTCTGGAACCAAGAATAATTCCTCCCTAAACGAGCCATCCTGCACCACCGTAACGGTGTCGTTCCATGGTGGTAACGGGTACCTGGCGCTCTCCATATGAAAGTCCGGCTAGAATCAGACAGCAAACTAAACCTGGACTCGTCGGAAAACATCGCACAAGACCACTGTTGCGTTGTCCACAATGCATGCTCTCTACTCCAGGTTAATCGCAGGCGACAGTGAGTTGCGGTAAGGGGAACACATCTGACAAGCCTACGACCATATAGACCAATGTGCCCTAAGCGTCTGTACACGGCCTGCCTTGAAACTGTCGTACCGGTAGCTGAAGAGAGCTGACGAGGTAGGTTTGATGCTGTGCTCCGTCTGTTTCTTTTGGCATTAACTGCCAAATACCGGTCCTTATTCGGCGTTGTAACTCGGGGGCGACCTGTGCTGTAACATCTACTCACATTACCATCATCTTGGAATCGTTGCCAAGGCCTGAAGATGCCACTCTGGGCGATTCCAAGTTCCTCGGATACTTCCATCTTTGTACGTCCACATTCCAGTCGTCCGATAATTCTACCACTTAAAAAATCATCCGATTGCTTCCTTTGTGCCATAACTATGCGGTTATTGCACTGAAAGGCTTTTAAAGCGCTTGTGGACAATTTTACTTCTATGCCACCATTCCTTACATACCCCTCTCTTACACTCTCGTCATTGTGACGTACTATCCGCGCCATCTGGTGGTTTCCTGTAATTTGCATATTCTTCTTCAAGATGTTTGTGATAATTCTAGGGGTGAATTTTTTATTTTAGAGTTCAATTTCTGTGTGATTCTGAATTATCCTTAATTTATGGACATGAGTGTAAGATCTAGGGTAATCTTAATCAAGTTCATGCTGGGAAGCGAATTTTCCTGTAAAACCCAATTTCTTCCAAGGAGAGTGGTACTGCGGGGAAAACAACATACATTACCTGTTTCAGCGCATATACATTTTTGACAAATTGTAGTATTGCTTATGAGGGGTGTGTGATTTCTTTTCTATACTTTTATAACTTGAAAATAATTCTCTGTCGACTGGCGCTAAACTTTTTTAGACGCATTGAATTGAAAATTTTATTTTACCAGATGTTTGAATTAGCTTCAGGACACGCGATGTTTAAATACTGTAACAATGGACTACCCGCGAAGTCTATCCTCTCTAACTCAGATTTTTTCCATCTTTCCAAATTGGCTCTTAGAGGCAGAATAACTCCACTCCGTAAGTGAACGTCACTATACTAAATAGAAAATAAATTGTCAGTTATAGAGAATAGATTTATGTGGGCAATATAGCCACGCTAGTACTGCCGGAATTGCAATCGCTTACTACGGAATTGGCGTTCAGAGTTAAAGTTGCTTAGTCGTTCAAAAAACAAGATTTTTCTTTGGCGAGTTCTACTTTTTATGTTGGTTGAGGTGAAGATCAACCTCATTAGTTTAATACCCCTGGGGGGTGGGATCCGAAAACAGTATGGGTCGGTCAAGAAGCCATTGAATAATACTCGAAATGATTACAAGGACAGATACTCGAAATGATTGCAAGATATTATAAGAATTTACTTTCATTAAATTTGGCACTAGAAATACGTACGCAATATGCCAATATGGTTGCAGCACGAATTTATGTAGCAATATCGTCTACACATATCTGTTATCAAACTTTAAGGAGAGGTAGGGAACATCATAAGGACTCAGATTGGCAAAGCAACCCATGGTCAGAAACGTTGTGACGGATCTATACGCGTCATTATTCCACTAATCCTCTTGGGGAAACTCTGGGGCCAGCATTCGCGTTAATTCACAGCCTCTCAAGAAGAAACCCTGATATTTTAATTACTTTGACTATATAAAGTCAAGGTTTTGTAGATGTAAGATTTTAGAGGGGGTTTTTTTAAATACTTGCCATGGATAAGTAATTTCTTGATTAGACTTTCAAATTAGGCTCAAGTTCGATTAAAAGTTATAAAAACATAACATTTAGCACAGCATGTAACTCCTACGAACGTATGTTGATTTTTTTATGTTTAATGGTCTAGAACTTTTGGGATTGACACGGATTGATCACAGTAACACTTAAGTCACATAGAGTAGATATAGACCTTTAATTTAATACCAAATTTACTGCTACTTCCTGCAACTCCCATAGTTATGATTTTTTTTTTCAGCGTTGGCCGATGGTATTACTCGGCGTGCTTTATTCGATGTGTGGAAGAAAGACCAAGACCCCAAGCACAGAACTAATACTCTTTTGAGTTTTGTTAGGACTACAACGGACTTTGATGAATATCAGGACTAGCTGCAATTTTAATTTAGAAAAATTGTTAAAAATTTCTGCTCGTATGTGGGAAGAAATTGGAGGAGGTTCCGTAGAAATGAGAAGTTCTTCTCCAAGTTGAATGATGCGTGGTTGTCGGGAAGAGTAAGATTTATACCATACATCTCAACTCCAAGTCAACCTCAAAATCATTCGGAAAATGCAAAGCCACGGCAAAGAGGGAAAGAGTAAGTCCTTTTCTTTCTTCAGCAAGCAAGCAAGCAAGAACTAGCATTTGCAACAAGAATTGTCGATGCAAGCAGCTGGAGAAAGAGATTCTGCCTTAATTTTGAAACAAGTGACTACTTGCTCACTTAGACGGGTTACTCGCCTGAAGAAATGCTTAGCCCGACAGCCAGTATCGGCGAAACAAATGACTCCTGACCAAGCCTTGGCTCTTTATGTCGACACCAAAATGTCAAAAGGCCAATATAATAGAATAAAAGGAAATAGCAAAGAGTTCCACGATGATATTTACCCCCACTATAATAAGCTTATAGTGTCTAAAATTGACAGTTATCCTCCTGGTATCGTCATTGATGAAATATCAGCAGAGGTTCCAATGCAAGCGCTTGTTTATCACACCTTATGCAGATTAGCCAAAGCTCGGGAAGATGTTTTAAAACAAATTGATAACCAAAATAGTATTATATCACTGAAGGCGAGGTTTAAAGCTGATGATGGTAAACACCAAAAGGTTCGCCAGGGTAATAATTTTATAATTTTAGATCTTCCATCATTTATTTTTCATTAAAATATAATATTTCGATATTATGTGAAGCAAAAAAACTTTAATGTGGGAGATATTAGGCTTTTGGTTAAATTTTAGCATATATATAATTTTATTATTTTTTCTCCAAAATTAACTAAGATTTTGTAAAATTGATCCCTAAAGGTGTTTAAAACATCCTTAGAAATATTACAAAAAATTAATTAACACAAAAAGAATGAAAGTTTTAAAAAATTCAAATTTTTAAAAATAAATTAAATTTGTAAAATTTTGTGAATAATATGTGCAAAAATTTTACCTCGTATCATGTTCTTAAACAGAAACGTTATATGAAATGCTAAAATATAATTTTTAAGTACATAAATAAAAAAACGCTTAAAGGGTGCATTTTAAACACGACGTATTAACCTTTATTGTATGTTTGATTGTATTTGTTTAATATATTAAAATTTAATTTCTTTAACATGCCACTCTATTTTTTTGTTTTTTCTCCCATGTGTCAAATTACTGCTTCTGTTAATATTCTTAGATCCTTATTTAAAAACTAGTTCCCCTCAGCAATCATTTATTTATTCTTTATCAAATTCAAACTTGACCAAAAAAAAAGTTAAGACCCTATTCACTTTATTTCTTGGTAAAAAACAGAAGACAATAACCAATTTACATTAATTACTACGATTTTTGATCATTAGATATTATTATAAAGGCTTCAAAGCTATAAAATAATTTCTGTGTGCCAGATCGGGAAAACTGACCACTGTGGAACGTCTTCGTTCTCCGCTAGGTGGCGTTGTTCACAAGAGCATTCAAGTAAACCGACCTGCATTACTGTAGTCATTTGAGCTGTCATCGCCCGCAGAAGAGGATGCAATTTTTACTAACACACCGAACAGGCAGATATATACTAGATATGCGGACTGGCTGGGGGAAATGCACGAGCAGCAGACAGATTGTATCGCGAAGAGTATCCATGGATTGCCTGATGTTTGCTAATTTGTATCACAATTTGTGTGGATATGGATCATTACGAGGTAACAGGCATAGCGAGGATGGACCACGAGTGACTCGAACTCCTACCGCAGTACTCGGGTTCCTTCGAAACAGTATACAACACGTTTTGTCCCATGCATGGAACAAAATGTGTTGGATACAGTGACCGGGTGGAATGCGTGGCCCATATCTACCGGCTCTATGTTGGTAAAACGTAGTAAAACTAGAGTACATTATTTTAGTTATTCTACGAAATTTCTTTAAGAAAACAGTGATTATATTCACATAAGGGACTGTAAATTTTGTAATAAAACAGTGATTGATAAATCTAAAGGTTAATAAAATTCTACTATTATACAGAGCATACACAAAAAATTTCAGTTAATTATTTTCCAAACTTTTTTAGCAATCGCTGACCTCGTTTGAGCATTTTCAAAAAAATACATTTTGAGTAAAACACTTTTTAATGTATGACATATATATATCTTGCTTAAAGTAATGACACCTGCTTTTACTGTAACAATTGTAGTTTTTGTTCTAGGGAACGAAAAATAACAAACTTGATATTTTTATAAAGCTAAAAAGATGGTCTATAATATAAAATCATAAAAAAAGTTTGTTAATTTTTGTCAAAATTCACAATTTTATGGTAGTAGGATATCTTAATGCGAAATTTGATCTTGATGATTTTCGATAATTTATTTTATAGTAAAAATAGTTTCTAGGTAGTAAGAATAATAATGCCACCCTCATTTTGTCATCTACAATTAAAAGTCCCGATCTTTTTCTCATTTTTATATTTTCTAATGCTGAAAAGCCAAATTCAAACAAATAAGATGTAGAAAATTGTAACAATATTTTTAAAGCTTCTTTGTCTATTACGGGATGATCGCCTCTAATTTCAATTCCAAATTAATTAATTGACTCTTTTGAAAGTTCTGAAATTAAATCTCGATTATTACTGGGCGAAATTGGTCTTCCTCTTCATTTGAAGCTATTTCATGTCCAGATGTATCCGTTATCACAAATGGATTACGAACTCAGTCAAATTTTTTTATACCTAAATTTGGGAAATGATGTTAATTCAGAGTATAGTTAAGAATTTCTTTAAAAAAATTGGCAACACAAAAAAGTGCCGCTGCACAGAGGGGGAGAATCACTGCTTTATCGGTTATGGGCTAAACAAGTTGGAAGGGGTTTTGTTTTATTCATAGTATAAGGATGCCGTTAAAGCAATACAATATGCGTTAATGATCTCGAAAGATATTGATTTCTTTTTGTTGGAGCAACTGTTCCCGTGGCAGCTGATCAATACAGTACAACCCTACTGGTGGGTAAAGTTGTTGTTTTTTCATAAATAAATAAAAATAAAAAAAGGAATTCATTTTTAAATTGAACTATTTTATCAGATTTTCCAGATTTTAAATTCGAGTAAAATTGTAACCTTCCGGAATTTTGTAGCTCGGTGAGATGTTTTCGATTTTAAAGGCTTTCTATTTCTTAAATTACTTTAAGATTGATCCTTAAATTTTTTTTGTGTTTTTTCTCAACTATTAACATTTTAGTGGAAGAGCGGAAAAAAATTACCTCAGCAGACAGGCTAACCACCATATTCACCGTAAATTGAACCGGAAAACAAAGGAAGAAAACCGGGGTTACGCCTGAATGTGCACTAAACAGTCTTTTATTGAATATGGCAGAGAAATTTGTATAAATTTTATTGAAAATGTGATTTACAAGAAAAAAAGCACTCCAAAATTACATTATTCGAGAAAGAAGTATAACGCAGTCTAATGAGAAAAAATGCGGTGGAAACATTATACAAATAGGTCCTGATAAGAAATGCGAACACTCCTAGCTGCCATGCATCGGCTTCATCGACTTTCCATGCTTCCACTTAAGTTGTCAGATACCGAAATGGGAAATGTAGATCAAACATAGCTCTTGTTCCAGCTCATGTAACTAAATTGGAGGAAGTTTTGAAGCAGCAGTTTACCGAGGTAACTCCAAATATATCCTCTATCAGATAAACTGAGATGACCTTCTATTTGTTCCAAACAAGGATTCTCAAGAGAGAGTCCTTAACAAACCCAACTCGGCGAGGTCACTCATTATCGTCCATCTGAATGAATGAATTCATTGCATTCATGGGGGTGGACATATCAATCAAAGATTTCGCCACAACATATCACATCAGATTTCCTTCATGGAACACATGCTGGCCAGTGTAACCAACGAGAGAAACTTGTGCACGAACCCTATTTCAACCACCTTCGTACAGATTCTTTCAACATTGTGTTGTTGTTTCTAATCTCTATTTGGGCTATTTAAGATTAGACCAACTCCTCAGTCCGTAAACTTCCAAAAAATCCGAGAACAGAAGAGGTTTTAAGAATACCTAGTACAAGTAAAATTTTAAGCAATGTAAAATGTATTCAGGTGCTGTCAGGTAAAGCAATATAACACTTAGTACAGATCTAAAAAAACATTTAGCTCCTGTTCAAAGTTGATAGATTTCAAGTGTCCACTAGTTAATCGAGATATGCTGAATTTCTGCTGAACTCAATGACCTTCAAAGAGCAGGGCACCACCAGGTTGCTTTCAGGGTACTAAAGAATGTTCAGGAGGAGCTCTCCAAAGATCTCTTTGTTTTTTCTTACTTTCGGAGAACAACCATCTGAAAATAGAAGGCATATCAGGACGGTTAGTGTCCAAAGTGGCTGCCTTTGCCAGTGAGTCTGCTATATCGTTATCAATAATTCCAACATGGGATGGAATCCACTAAACATGGATTTCAAAGTTTGCAGAAAATTTTCCAATCAACCTTCTGACCCTGACCCAAATTCTGACCCTGTCTCCAACCTCCTTCCAATTACTTAAATGTTGGATAGAGGAACGGCTATGGATCAATATTCAAATACTTTTGAAGTCGGGTTCAGCAAGATTGTCAACATATAATTCAGACCCTTCTCAATAGCAATTACATCTTATCTGAAAACAGGGCAACATTGTTGGACTCGTTGTATCTGATGCGCTATTCTCTTCAGATCAGTAAACACACTGTATCACTTTTCAGTGTGACCTTGGCCTCATCTATGAAGAACGCAGAAACGCATTGATGTCTGGTCCAGAAAACGTGTTCCCTTCCCCAGCATGAAGGGGCACATCTTGGTTGATGGTTCAGGGGTACACGCACTACTAATTATTTTGTATAGAGACCTGAATTGTGAAAGCAGTGTCAAAATGTTGTAGAGGAGATTCTTGTTCCTGATGCAACAAAATAATCAGCAACAAGGTGAGCCTCAATAATGCTTCTCCTTTGGCTCGTAAGAGCTAGGGAACGATCGTCTACAGGTCTGGTTGAACTTGAACATGTGTTCTAGATACAGAATCTTCAAATTTAAATTGATCCTACATTCGTTGGACCACTCTGGGAGCCAAACAAATATCTAATAGCATCAGACTGGAATTCAGCTCAGTGGTGGTTTATCTATTGGGAGCTTGGAGCGGGCTCCTCGAGGCCCAGATAAACTGCACAATTAGATTTTCTGCTTATAAATTTCAATCCTCCAGTACCAAGAGGGCCTGAAGATCTTCTGCGCCCAGGGCCCGAAATGAACTTAAATCGGCACTGATTCAGCTGAAATAAGTATGACGATGATGTATATGATTACAATAATTGTATGGACCTTCATTTTTGTATGGACTTAATTGAGCACGTATGTGTTCCAGACCCTTCATACCCAGCGGAAAAGCACATAACGATGGAAAAAAATTATACTTACACCAAAAAAAGTGTTTTTTTCGGACCAGATATTCTTTAAAAGTCTCAATTTTAAATTTCTTTTACACCACAGTATGAACAAAATATATATTTATAATTGTGGAATATTCCAGACGATTTTTTATAATTACATTTACAATTTTTTGTAATTTATATATAGTGTCATTGCTTTTATAACAAAATAAAGGCGATGTTTACACAAAAATAGATTTAAAAAAATACATCTAAATGGGAAGCAATGGAATATCACCTGATGTTAACAGGCTATTGAAAAAGTAAATTAACTTTGATTCTTTGGTACAGGCAATATATTTTAATAAGATCAGCCATTATATTTAATAAAGGAAGATATGAGTAAAAATACGCATATGTGTGTGATAATTAACGAATTAAACAATGGAAAAAAGGAAATTATTCAACCAATTTAAATGACGAGATATCTGTATTACTACAAAGTCTGTAACAATTCCATAAACATATCATGATGTCTTCATTTTTATAGCAATTTATTGTGCACGTCATTATATAGAAATGTATATATTTATCACCCAAATTTACAGGCAAAAACACTTTTCGCACACATTCACCACCCTACTTGACGTTTAGTGAACGTCAAAACTGGCATTTACGTTGACGTCACATTTCCAGAGGTTTATCATAATTCAGATACTAAAATGGTAGAGCGTCATAAAATTTAGAAGACGTCAGGACGTGAACCAGAATTGAGTGAAGAACGCAAAAGTGGATGATGATGTGATTCATTCAGAATCTCCTCTTACGTTAAGACGTGCGTTGTTTTGCAAAACGCATGGACGTTTCTTGGGTGATTTGTAGTTTTGTCCCATACTCTTTTCTTTCTAAATTATGTAACTGCGTCGGGTTTTTTGACAATTTATTAGCATATTTATGTATTAAGTAAGTGGACTCGTTTGTTTTGGTGACATGGCAGATGAATTCTTTTGAATATGAGGACTTGCTGAAATAATTTCCGCTTTTAAATCAGTCAGAATTCATCAAAAGAAATTTTTAGATAAATTTGTGAAGTAAGGACTTTCGCTATTTTGACTGAGATACCGTTAAGTCCGGTGAATAACGTTCACCCATACTTTCAAGGTGCAATTTTTAATTTTTAGGAATATTAGGTGTATAGCGCACATTCATGAAGAAACCTGAAATGTAAGTGAGCAGTGCTCTTATGTTTTGAAGCCATTTTTTCGAGATATTACTCCAAGCTTTAGAAAAAAATAGTATATTTCTAGATACTTCCCTTTTAGTTCATAAGGAATGTCATTTCTTTTAAATAAACAGTATTTCTATATATGTAGAAGTCTAATTTTTTAAATTTTTTCGAGATATTACTCCAAGTTTTAGAAAAAAATAGTATATTTCTAGATACTTCCCTTTTAGTTCATAAGGAATGTCATTTCTTTTAAATATACAGTATTTCTATATATGTAGAAGTCTAATTTTTTTCTATGCTCATCTTTATCTATTTTTAAGGCTCTCAATTTTACACCCGGCGTATAATGCGCACCCATAGATTTCGATTTTTTTTTGTGTTCAAAGAGTGCGTTATACGCCGGATTTTACGGTAATTTTTTTTAGTGTATTTATGTTGAATGTAATGCATAACAGCGAAATTTTGAAAATATGAATTAAAATTATGTATGCTTTAAAAAAGAGATGTCAAATTTCACAAACTCTAGAAATAGATGTTGTAGCGACTAGTTTCAGTAGGTATAAAAAATAAGCAGATAATTTTCAATAAGCAAAACATCGTTACAATTTGGTCAAGATGTTTCATTTTTCATAAAACAAAATACCGTATTTACACGGATTTAAGCCGTGCCATTTTTTCAGTATTAATGCTACTGAAAATCTGGTGCGGTTTAGAATCGAAGGCAATCATTTGTAGAATGGGGGAAATTGAGTTTCAACCCCTTTCAAAAGTAAAAATGTAACCGTCCATTCTGAAAACTGGCATCGATGACATCCCATCCCGCAGTTTATCTCCAGCGTTCAGTCTATCCTAAACATTGTTGTTTGGGAATTTTTTTTGCATACTCTTTCTTTGATCGCATAAGCATCAAAGATATTAGTAAAAGCACGAGTTCACTATGAAGTAAGTATGAAAAGGGATTCAATTTTATATGTAGAAAAAAATGGACGTAGAGTTGTGACGGATGCTTACGCGTTTCACTAACCTTCTCTCGCATTCTTTAAATGTTTTATTTATTTCAACCAATCTCCACCGAGAGCCAAAAGTGTGATTTATGCAAATAAGATATTTTATAAGTTCAGGTTTAGCATGTTCGAAAATGATATAAAAGGGGGAAATGAAATGAAGAAAAGGAGGAATTGAGAGAGTAGTTTTTCTAGTGGAAATATAGTCGTCGGGAGTAAAGTCTATTGAAAGGTATACATAAAATCAGTTCGGGATAGAACTGAGAGATAGCTGAGATTGAAGCCGCTCATTAAAGTAATCCAGATATTGAAGAAGTAGTTAGAAGAACCTGCCATAACAAAAGGTATCAGGTTAGAGTTTGATTTCACAATTTAAGTATAAGTGTGTAGCTTAATTGTACGCGTCGACTGCCGTAGATTCAGTTAAGATTCCGTCTTTCATAATTATTGAATTCTTCTCATACTCCACTGTGTTTTATTGTTCTTAAAATTTGAATAGTATTTGTGTAATTTCTCAATTAAGAAAAGTTAATAAATCAGATTGATTTATTAAATAAGTAGTAATTTATCATGAATTCAACACATTCAGATTTAGATAATATACAAAGGGAGTTAATAATCTTAGAGTAGTGATAGACTACGACAGAGTAGCGGCCACACTGAAATTTTGACTTGGATGAAACAAATATATGTCGATGGCGTAAGCAAAATTCTATACTGTTTGCTTGTAAATGTTCAACAGTTTTTAATAATTCTTTTTAAAAATGTTGCAAAACAAATGCATTCGATGGCATGGAAGACGACGTCGTGTGGGAAAATGGCGACGCCGGCACCAAATCTGAAGTCAGCAGTGAAAATGAGAGTGACGAATCATTTCCGAAACATGATACTGACTGTTAGAGTAAATAAAAGGTTCCTTTATGTTTTTCAAAGTTTTTAGTACTGATCAAATAAATAAATTAATAACTTCTTATTATTACTTAGTAAATTTTTTTAAAATTTCTTAAGTACCGAATAATGATGAACCTTTTACACATTTTTTTTATTCCCCCCCCCTCATAAAAACGAGTAGTGATTTAGGGATGCGGCTTAGAATTGATGACAACCTTTTTTCACGAAAAACATTTTCAGAATACGGAATGCAGTTTAGATTCGATTAAATACGGTATTTCGGAATCTAAGTAATATTTGTGACATTTATACGTTAGCTGTGTAACTAGAGCTATTAGCGAGGTCTATGCTCTCTTTTCTCGGATTTTCTTTTTCCAGCCAAATTGGCACTTTAATCTAAACAACGCCGCACCATGTATGAATATCACTACTGAAAACATACAAATAGTCGATGAAGTGGACGATTACACAATGGTAATAGTGGATAAAAATACAGGGTGTTCCAAGAATCAATTGGACAAATTTTAAAGGGAATAGGGGACATGACTGGATTTTTATTTCCATGTAGGAGACATTATTCATTAAAGAATTTAAGGTATCCGACTACCCCTAAAATTGTGAATTTGCCAAAAATTGACAAATTTTTGTATGATTTTATTTTATAGGCCATCTTATTAGCTTTATAAAAATACCAAGCTTTTTCTTTACCGTCCATTAGAACAAAAACTACAAGTGTTTCAGTCAGAGCAGGTGCGATTACTTAGTAAGATGTCGTACTCATGGGTTCATGGACTTGATCTAGATGTTTCTGTCGGTCAAGTGGGATAAGAAAACAACAACAACAACAGATGTCGTACTTTAAAACGCGTTTTACTCGAAATGTGCTTTTTTAAATGCTCAAAACGGAGTCAGAGATTGCTCAAAAAAGTTTGGAAAATAATTAACTAAAATTTTTTGTTATGTTCTGTATAATAGTAGAAGTGTTTAACCATCAGGTTTATCAATCACTGTTTTATTACAAAATTTACAGACCCCTTATGTGAATATAATCACTGTGTTTTTAAGCATTTTGATATAGTAACCAGATAAAGTGCTCTAGTTTTGTAAAAAAAGAAAATATCTCTTATCCTGAAGGTCATTTCAAAAATGAATATCATAGTAACACATCAT